>PVKS010049237.1:0-12067 GCA_004027875.1 Aplodontia rufa
TGTCTCGCAGCCGCTCAGTGGGCACGGGTGGCATGTTGTGTGGCAGCTGTTTTGTGACATGTTCACATGAGCTGGTGTCTGTCTTCCAGCTGGACTGCACGCTCCCGAAAAGCAGTGTGTGCCGTTCACCACTGGACTGATTGAGAATGGGCTCAGATTCATGATCCCGTTCCTAGAACAACCCGAGAACGGCTTTCATTACCCCTAACTGCCAGGTGAAGAGCAGATTCTGGGCTTCAGTGATTTCCCAGTCACAGGTCTCCTACATGTTGCAGCTGGAAGGGGGACCCCAGGTTGACAGATGGTAAAACCCTGCCATCACCCACAAATTCACCGAAAGTCAGAGCTGAAGCAACCACAGAAACACAGTGAGCATGACCGGAGGAAGAGCTGGGATGGTGGCACAGCTAGCTTGAAACCAAGCCCCTTCCAAGGCAATCCTTCCTCAAAGGACAAAGAGCAACGCGGGCTTTTGATAAAAGGCGACTGCTCGACGAGGTGTATCCATCTTGAACAGTTCATGTTGAACATCAGCATCTAAACAGACTAATAAAACACTTTTAGAGATACAGGTAGACGTGAACAGAATCCCATTTACAGACTGTATGACTCAGGCTTTGATCAAAAAGACAATGTATAAATTATGCACCTAATGAATTTGAAAAGTCTCACTGGAAATGCTGCATTAGCACACTGCTATCCAACATTGGTTCATACACAGTTATTATTTTATCTTTTCAAGCTGCTATGAAACATTTTCAAAATACTGATCATATGCTAGATCATAAAGTAATATGAATTAATTCTAATGTACTAAACTACAAATAAATTTTAAAAATTACACAGAGTAAAGTACTGGTAATTTTTTTAAAAGAACTCTCCAAAATGCCTATTGAGTCAAAAGTCACGTGATACCAACCAGAGAAGACCATCTGGGTTCCTGAGATCCCCTGATGAGCCCCTAGCTGAGTTTGTACCACAGAAGTAGATGGAAGACTCTGCCCTGTGTACAGCTCCAGTGTCCGGCAGCGTGAGCACTATGCCAGATCAGGGTGTCTCCACCCGGAACATCCCCCTGCCCCCTGCTGTTACCTTTTGGGGGACAGCTGGGTCCTTGGCCTATCTGACCCCAGCTATTGGCTGAAACAGGAAGCTCTGTCCCTCAGGGCAGGTGGGGAAGGCAGCTCTTGTCTCAGTGGAACAGAAGCATCACAGGAAGCCTCCTTAGCACAGCAAACTGTCCAAGCAAGGGATCTGTCTCATTTTCTCCCCAGCCCCCGAAGGAAGCCTCCTGGAGGCCCAGACCTCAAAGGTTCTGAATCCCCAGAACCTGGTAAGAACTTCTGTCCATCCTTCACACAAGAAAACCTGGACGAACTAAAAACCAACAGCTTTATGGGATCAATCAGAGAATGGAGGTCACAGGGCAAAGGATGAAGATACAGGTGTATCTGGGGAAACAAAGCGAGGACCAACTCCCCTGCAGCAGAGCCCTAAAGACACAGATGGGTGGGCATAAATGAATGTTGACTTGGAGAAATTGCTGGAGACCGAGTGGGGGCTAGCTGGAGAAGGAAACTGCCAGAGGCTTCAGGCTTAGGGGACCCCCACTTTATAGTCCTGTACAGGAACCTCGCCAGGTTATCACAGGTCACAGGGGAAGGAGCCGCTGTGGCCCTGGCAGGGGGAAGGAGTCATCACAGAAACACATCCAGAGTCCTCTCCATATCAAATGCCAGCTCTCCAACACAGAAGGCTGTCTGCATAGTCAACACCATCCCAAACTCCCGGCCATACACTTCATAGATATCAACAAATTAAATAAGCATCTAGAAATGCAAGAAAACTAGCATGATACTGAAGGAAAAAAGGAGGAGGGGTCATGCTATCCAGGTTCAAGACCCACAATAAAGCCAACACTGTAGGCAGATTCAGCAAAAGAAGAGGATAACGGAAGAGAGTGAGCAGTACCCAAGGAGACCCAGACAGATGGGATCACTGGCTTTTGACAAAGGCACAAGGCAATTCAGTGGAAAAGTCATAATATATTTCAAGAAACGGATGCTGGAACAATTGGACATCTAAATGCAAAGCAACAACAAGCAGAGGTGAAATGCAGAAGAGATGCTAATTCTTCTGCACTGTACGAGTACATAAAGCTGCTTCCCACAGAGGCAGGGCTTCGCAATTCTAGCACCACTATGCATGTGCACTGGCGCTGGATAATTAAGTAAACAGACGGCAGATTGTGGAGCCGCTTTCCCCATGTTAGAGAGGAAATTGTAGGTGAGCCAGAGAAAGAGGCTACAGCGTCCTTGTGGCAGTTGGTGAGAGCTGGAGTCATTAGTGTGAATTCATGCTTGAATCCTACAGACTCAGGTGTCACGTGGAGGATACTCACGGGTACACGCAGATCCCCCGGGTAGAACACAGGAGTGCATTGGTCTTCTTGCTGTTGGTGAGGAGAGTGGCAATGACTGCACATGATCAGATGTTGGATTCTAATAAAAGGATCACAAACACATGCATAATGTGTTCTATCTAATAAAAGGATCTGGGAGAAATGACTGTTCCCAAGTCCGGACCAGGAAGTACGCAAGATGAGCCTGGAGCTGCTCATAGTGTGAGAGAACACGGAGAACATGGTGGGAGTTAAACAGAAAGAAGAACCAACCGGAAGATCCCAGTGGTCAAAGCTGGAGGGATCAGAGCACCAAAATAAAGCAGAACCACATATTCGTGTGCACTTCGTGGCTGCCTCATGCCACTGTCAGGTGCCTAACCTGAGCCAAGAGCTCTCTCCCTGCTTGGGTCAAGCCCTGCAGCTGGCCTGGACAGTGTCCTGCATAACATTTGGGCAGGACCATGTTTAAAGACAGGCTTCATGATCTCGCAGGTAGTCAACATTTATAAAGCTCCATGCTGGCTTTGGGCACAGCAGAAAGAGAAAGTTCCTCACTGAAAATATTCTCACATAATAGTAGCAGATAAATCCATCCCAAGAGATGCACAAACTTCAGCTTAGAAGCACAAGTAACATGAGAAAACAAGGCAGTAGGATGCCTAATTTAATAGCTCCCCCAAAACTAAATACGTGGATACTGAAGCAGAGGAAATGCCAGACGAAGAATTTTTAAAAAACTGGTTGCTAGAATGTTTAATGAACTAAAAGAAGAACTAGGGAGTGGATGAAGGAAGACATTGCAGGCTACAAAACTCATTCTGAAAAGGTGATATAGATTCTAAAAAAGAATCAACAGATCCAGGAAATGGAAAGCTGTGTAAGCCAGATAAGAATCTCAGGACTGCAAGCTTGTACAGCCACACAAAAAGCAGTGTGGAGACTCCTCAAAAAACTAGGCCTGGAACCACCTTATGACCCAGATATCCCATTCCTGTATATTTTCCCAAAAGAGCTAAAATTGGCTTATTACAGAGACACAGCTTCATCAATGTTTTTAGCAGCTCAATTTACTGTAGCTAAACTACAGAACCAACCCAGATGCCCCACATTGGACAAGTGGATTAAAAAACTGTGGCATTATATATACAATGGAATTCTACTTTGCTATCAGAGAGAATGATATCGTGGCATTTGCTGCCAAATGGACGGAGATGGAAAACATTACGCTGAGTGAAATATCCTAAACTTAGAGACTCAGGGCCAAATATTTTCTCTCATATGTGGAAGCTAGAATACAACTGAAAGGTTGGCTAAGCTAATAATAACCTTAACACAGGTGAATTATTACATGAGCAAGGGGACCCTTGCCTATGATGCTGGGGGACAAAGGAAGGGAAACAGGACGGGAGGGAATGGGAGGGTCATCAAGGCAGCTGGAGGGTGGGAGTAGGGGGAGATATCAACCAAGTGAGGAACCTTTGACTTCCATGAGAAGCCCAACTAACACAGGGGTAAAGCAGGTGGAAACATGGGATTGGGGGAACCCAAACGGGGGAGACCATGGACTGGCATCAGCCTTGGCTTGCTCTGTCATTATGCATGTGTTCATTATTCTGTGGCAATGATTCCCTCCTAATTGTAAGACTATGTTGAACAAATTTAAAAAAATAAAGGCTTATACCTTTTAAAAATAAAAAAGAATCTCAGTGAAAAGTCTCAGCAACCAACTACATCCAGCAGAAGAAAGAATATCAGGGCTTGAAGACAAGGTGGATAATCTAGAACACTCATACAGTAATGGGGGAAAAATGAACCTGTGAATAGAATATATGAAAGCCCTGAGACAATGCTAAAGATCAAATTGAAGATTCACTGGTTTTGAGGAAGGGGTAGACTTGCAGGTTAATGGCAGAGAGAATGTATTCAGTGAAAGAAGTCAGAATGTTTTCCTAATCTTCAGATGGAGGTGGACATGCAGCCATTGAAGGCATCTAGAACCCCACATAAACAAGACCAAAAAAGAACCTCTCCATGGCATAGATGAAATAGCAAAAATTCAGAACAAGAAAGAATTTTAAAAGTCACAAGAAAGAAGCACCAAGCCACTCGCACAGGCAGACCCAGAAAAATAACATCTGATTTCTTGGCAGAGTTTATGAAGGCCAAGAGAGCACAGAGTGATAAATTTCAAGACTTCAAAGAAGATAACTGCCAACGCAGATGACTATGTTCAGCAAATATATTCTTCAGAATTCAAAGATAAATAAAGCAATTTTGAGATAAACTATCAACTAAATGAATTCATGACCACCAAGCCAGTGTTGCCAAAAACACCTAAAGCAATTTTAGACACAGAATAGGAAGATAAACACAGTCAAGCAAGCATGGGAAAGAATAAATCTTACTAGAAGAGTAGATAGACAAATGAAATTTGTGAACCCAATATTAGCCATAAAACAAAATGACAGGAAGTTATATATACCTCTCTATAAAAACACCAAATGCAAATGGTCTTCATTCTCTGGTTAAAAGACATAGACTGACAGATTGGATCACAAACAAGACCCAACTATGTCTTGTTTGCAAGAAACAATACTCACCAGCAAGGACATTCACAGACTGAATGTGAAAGGTTGGAAATTCATGTTCTTTGAAGGTGGAATTTAAAAGTCAGCAAGAATAGCTGCACACATTCAACAAAACATAGTTCAAACCAAAGTTACTCTCAAGTGACAAAGTCACTGCCTTGGTAAATGGAGCAAGCCAGTAATAAGATGTAGCAATTATAAACCCATAAACCCTGAACCCCGATGCCCTCAATTCATAAACAAACACTACTCAACATAATGGCTCAGAGAGACCCCAATATAGCCCTGGGAAACTTTAATGTACCAATAGATAGGTCATCCTAAGAAAGGAAAATCAACAAAGATATTAAACTATACTCTAGATAAAATGGCCCTGACAGACCTCTGCAGAGTATTTCATCCAACAAAAACAACTGAAAACACTTTCTATGTAGCAGCTAATGGGTCATACAGTATACCAAAAGGCAAGACTTAGCAAATACAGAACAATTGAAATGAGTTCTTGCATCTTATTAGATCATAGTATAAGGAACTGAGAAGTCAACAGCAAGAAAAACTATAGAAGCTATATAAACACAAAGATTGAGCAATATGCTTTTGATTAAGGAATGAGCCATTCAAGAAATTATGCAGGGGGGGGGATTAAAAAATGCTTAGACTCAATCAAGGAAAAAGTACAACACACCAGAAACTGTGGGATGTAGAGAAGGCCATTCTAAGAGGGAAGTTTGTAGCAACGAGCGTCTACATAAAATATAATAGCTCAAATAGCCTGACGATGCGTCCCAAGGCTTTAGAAAAAGAGGAACAAACCAATCCCCAAACCAGTAGAAAGACAGAAATAATAAAAATTAGACAGAAATTAATCAACTACAGAAGAAATGAATAATACAAAGGGTCAACAAAATAAAGAATTGGTCTTTGAAAAGATAAAATAAAATTGATAAATTCTTAGTCAATTTAGCCAAAAGCGAGAGAGAGAGAGAGAGAGAGAGAGAGAAAGAAGACCTAGATAATAAAATTAGATATGAAAAGGGGGATATTATAACAGACAATCCTGAAATCCAGAGGACCACTAGGGACTATTTTGAAAACTCATATTATAATAAATTAGAAAATCTAGAAGAACTAAGTAAATTTCTAGACATGTAAAACTTGCCAAAATTGAACCAAGAGGATATAGAAAAGTGTAACAGACCAAAATCAACAACGAAATTGAAACAGTATTAAAAAGCTTTAAACGAATAAAAAGCCCAGGGCTGGGTGAATCTGTGGCTGAAGTTCACCATATCTTTAAAGAAGAACTAACACAGATGATTCTCAGATTATTCCAAGAAATAGGGGAAGGAATGCTTCCAAATTCATTCTACAAAGACACTGTCACCTGATATCAAACCACATAGGAGCACCACAAGGAAGGGAAACTACAGACCAACATCCCTGATGAACACAGATGCAATTGCCCTAAAAAATTCTTGCAAACTGAATTCAAAACCATAAGATAAAGATCATGCACCGTGATCAAGTTGGCTTCATCCATGGATGGACAGTGGCTTAAAACACTGCCATCAATAAAAGTAATGCAGTGCATCAACAGGATTCAGGACAAAAATCACATGGCTATCTCAAGAGATGCAGAAAAAGCTTTTGGCAAAACTCAGTGCTCCTTCAGGATAAAAACCCTGGAGAATCTGGGATAGAAGGACACCACCCCAATATCGTTAACCTGTCTATGACAAACCCAAGGCCAATGCCACAGAGCACGGGGAAAACCATTTCCTCCGCATCAAGAATAAGAGAAGGAGTCCACTCTCACCACTGCTGTCCAATACAGCACTTGAAATTTTAACCAGAGCAATTGTGCAAGAGAAGGCAATATAAAGGATACAAATAAGAAAGGGGGAAGTCATCTTCTACCTCTTGGCAGACGATATAGTCCTACACTTAGAAGACCTTCAAGGTCCAGAAGACTTTTAGATCTAGATCTGATAAATTCAGCAAAACAGCAGAATATAAAATCAACCTGCTAAAAATCAATAGCTTTTCTATACACCAATAGCAGCGCCACTGGAAAAGAAATCTGATAAACAATTCCATTCATAATAGTTTTAAAAGATACGAATGAGCCTAATCAAGGAGGTGAAAGACCTCTACAATGAAAATTATAGAATACTGAAAAAGAACATTGAAGAAGATCTTCACACATGTACGGACCTCCCATGTTCATGGAGAAGCAGAATTAATATTGTTAAAATGGCCATATTATAAAAAACAATATACCACTTCAATGCATACCCATCAAAATACCAATGACATTCTTCACAGAGCTTGAGAACACAATTCAAAAATTCATATGTAAGGACAAAAGATCCTGAATAGTCAAAGCAATCCAGAGCAACAAGAGCAAAACTGTATGGGTCACAACACTCAGTTTCAAATATACTACAGAGCCATAGCAACAAAACCAGCAGGTACTGGCAGAGAAACAGGTACTCAGACCAATGAATTGAACGGAAATTGCAGGGACAAATCCTCACAGCTACAGTCCTCTGACTCCTGACTATGGTGCTAAAAGCATGCTTAACAAATATCACTGGGAAAACCAGGCATCAGCACGTCGGAGAATGAAACTCCCCAGCCAGAAGTCAATTCAGAATGGATCAAAGACCCAGGCGACAAGACCAGAAACTTTCAAGTACCAGAAGAAAACTCAGGGGAAACCCATCAACACACCAGCAACGACTTCCTGAGTAGGATTCCTGTAGCTCAGGAAATAACACCAAGAATCAACAAATGGGGTGGCACCCAGTGCAAAGCGTGTGCACCACTAACGAAACAAGTCACAGTGTGAACAGAGAGCCTGAACCACAGACCAGACCTTCGTCTCATGCTTTTCTGGACAGAGAATTTTTATTCAAAATATATAAAGAACTCAGAAAGAATGATCTCTAAAAAAATCAAATAACCATGCAATAAATAGGCGAATGAACAGGACACACACACTCTTCAAAAGAAGAAACACAAATGCCCAACAGTTACATGAAAAAGTGATCAACGCATTTAGCCATCACAGAAATGCAAATTCAAAGTGCATGAGATTCTATCTTCGCCCGGTGAGAACGTCAGGCATCAAGAATGCCAAGAACCGGAAGCGCTGGCAAGGGTGCCTGCAAAGCTCTAACCTACCGTTGGTGGGAACACAGATTGGCACAGCCTCAGAAAATCAGGAGGAGGGTAGTTTTAGTCCATGGGGTTTTTTTCCTACTATGACTAAAAGGCCTGGCAAGAACAATTTTAAGGAGGAAAAGTTCATTTGGGGCTCACAGTTTCAGAGCACTAAGTCCCTAGCTCTTAGGCCAGCTCCATTCCTTGGGGCTGGAGGTGAGTGAGGACATCGTGACAAAAGCCTCCAGGGAGCAGAGAGAGAAACTCCAAGGCGGATACAGAATATAGAGCCCAATGCACGCTCCCAACAACCCCGTCCTCCACCCACGCCGTCTGCCTTCAGCCGTCAGCTCATCCCATCAGGGGATCAGCTTGCTGATTGGGTTAAGACTCATGACCCAACCAGTTCACCTCAGCCTTACTGTCACAGGTGAGATTTTGGTGGACTCCTCACATTCAAACCATAACAAGAGGTCCTCAAATAACTAGAACCGGAACCACTGTATGACCCAGCCATACTACTCCTGGGTACTTATCTGAAAGAATATAAGTGAGTGTGTGGAAGCAGTAGCTGCATACCATGTCTATCATAGCACAGCTCACAATTGTCGAATTATGGAACCAGCCTAGGTGTTGGTCAACAGAGGAATGGACTGAGAAAACGCGATTTATGTACACAATGGAGTATTATTCAGCCACAAAGAGTGAAATTAAGTCATCTGCAGGAAAATGGATGGAATGGAGGGCATCATGGAATAAGTCAGATGCAGAAAGATAAGTATTGCGTTTTTTCTTCTATGTGGAAGCCAAAGGAGAAAAGTGTGCTCGTGAGAGTAGAAGAAATGCCATCAATACAGACAAAGGAGATCAGCGTCAGGGAGGAGGGCGTGGAGGAGGTTTTGGACCATGGAGTTGATGAGGCTCTGTTATGTGCATGTACAGATGTGCCACCATGACACTCACAATTCTGTAAAATTAATATGTAGCAATTTAAAAATTAACAATGTCAAGTCTTGGTTCAGAAGTGCAGTATTAAAAAAGTATCCATGAATCCATAGTGGAATAAAGAAACCATTAGACATAAGAATAAATAGACACATAAATAACAAATACATAAAAGCAAGGTGAAAGAGAAACCTCCCTCCGTGGAGAGGAGCTCCAAATGGTCTGTGCAGACACCTTCCCCTAAAAATGGTGGAGGGAGCTCCCCACCCCTTGAATGTGGCCATGCAGGGCGCAGTACAGGAAGGAGGAACTAAGCGTCCACAGGGTGGACACTGGACAGTCTCAGTCTGCCTGTGGGTGTGCACCGTGACAGCTCAGAGGGACAGTCCTGCCCTGGGTGCAGAGTGACCCAAATCCCATCACCCTGCCCTAACTGCAGGGAAACGTCAGATACTAATGGAGGACTCTATGAAATGGAGGACTCTATGAAATACAGGATCAGAACTCTTCCAAGCTGTCAAGTTCATAAAGAAAAACTAAGAACATGTCAGAGGCAAGAGGAGCCCAAGAGGGGTGGTGCTGCGAGTTGGCATAGGAGATCTGTGGATGGGAGCCGGAGGCCAGGGCAGGGTCTGCATGAGGCTTGCTGAGTTCCGGCTCGCCGGTGTGGTCAGCAGTGCTGCATGGACAGGAAGCACCTGCGTGGCCCAGCCTGGGTGCAGCGGGTGCAGATTCTCTTTGCCTCTGCAACCATTCCGTGAACCTGAAACCTCGAAAACAATCTCATTGAAACATTTGGGGAAGGGCTGGCTTATTCTAAGAGAAAGCAATTTCAATTGATAAAAGAATCAGCCATCTCCTGAGATTATTATAGCGCGTCACCAGGGAAAAGAGAAGAGCCCCCCCCCGCCCCCCGGCAGCTCTGCCTCTGTGAGCCTGGCTGCCTCCTGCTCCCTCGGGTTTCAGCGACATCTCCCGAGCATGCAGTTAGCAGACTCCGCTCTCTTCTTCTGGTCCACTTTTGTGGCAGCTCACTTTCTAATACAATTCTTACACTTAGAACTGAACTTTGATTCCCGGAGCGACTGTTTGCTGTAACAGACAACACTGCGCCGAGCCTCCTCCTAGGGTTCCTCTCTCCTGAGAGAGTCCTGGGGCACACCTCAAAACCCAGGCTGCGAGTCAAACGGCGCAGAGCCGTCCACGCTTCTTGAGGTTTAGGAATGGGATAAAAATGTGCGATGACCTCAGGACGAGGGAAAGCAAGGAGCGGAGGACGCGCGTCACTGTCCCGGGGTTCAACCAGGCGAGCTGTTGGAGACGCAACAGGTACGTCCAGCATGGGGTGATGACGATCACCATGCACCCAGGCCTGCCGGGCGCTCTCCTCCTCCTTCCAAGGGTTCTTACTGAGAAGTCACAGAGCTCAGCTGCATGCCACCCTTTTTGGTCTCTTGGATCCATTTCCCTTTTCCCCTATCTAAATTAGGTTCTCTTTTCCACATCCACAGCTTTACGTGTAGACGACCTGTCTGTGAAGTGGCACCCTCTACCTATCTTCCTCCTACAAGCTGGCGCGATCCCTTCCCTAAGATCATGTGATCTCTTATCACAGCTGTTACCCGCTCGTCGGCATTGTGCTCCGGGGCTCACCCTTGGAGTCGTCCACGCAGCCAAGCAGACTGTGCAGTCTTGTGTGGACATGGCACAGTCTCCGTAGGCTCCTGCCCATGGCCACTCAGTCTGTTCCCCACAGTGCTGGGTCAGAGTGTCTGCTTCTTGGGCTTTACTTGACGTTCCCTAATTGTTCCTCAGCATGGTTCTCTGAACCTCCATTGTAACCTGAGAGTCTCTGTCCCATGCCTGGGCCAGCCCAGAGCCCTGTCCCCATCTTTCTGTTCCTGGGAGCTACCTCTGTGCCAATTCCTGGCCAGTCTGAGTTCAGCCTGGCACATGTGCCACATGTGATGTTGGACCACAACACCCCTCTCCTCCCTGATGGAAATTCTGGTCAGTGCACCCTGCTGCACCGTTGGGCCCAGTCATCCCTGGCCTTCCTCAGTTCCCAAACTGCTCATCAACATGGTGGCTTCAATCACAGTCCTATCACACACCGTGAGTGTCATGTGTGCTGGAGGCTGAGGGGCTGGGGACAGGAGTCCCATGTTCTGCAAGAAGGCTGGTGAAGACACACTCTGGGAGGGGCCTGGTGGTACCCAAGGACTTCCAAGGCTGGGCCATCACCACGTCCATCATCTTGCTGGATGAGAATGGACACTGGGCTCAGTGGGATGTGCAGCCTCAGCCTGGAGCTGCTGCTGGTCTGCAGCACGGTGACCAGGGAGGGAGGTGGAGCATGGCATGCAGGAAGGGGCCCAGGCTCTGCAGGCCCCTCTCGGAGTCCTGAGCCACAGAGCAGGGCCACACTCTGCTCCCCCTGTCCACACCTCACACGGCTTCCCTTCAATGTACAGACGGTGGCTTTGCAGTGTTGATGGTCGCCGGCTCACACCTGCGCTCCACCCTCTCCTCTGCTGCCTGAGCCCTTCCTCTGTGAGCTCTTCCACTATCAGGTCACGTCCGTCACCTTGCCTTCCATTTCTAGACGGATTGTTTATAGTTTATCTCTTCCTCCCTACTCCAGAACTAGAAATTCAGCTACTTACTTGATATTCACAGCAAATGACCAGACATGTGTGTCCACACCTGAGAGAAGATAGTGGCTGAGCAAAGAAGAAACCTGTGTGTCTGTAACCCCAACGTCCGCATAGTGCCTTGGACACTCCGATTCCATGGTGATTGTCCTGTCCATGGTTTGGGGAAGGCTGGCCTGGTCCTTTGGCACCTCTCCCAGGAGGCCCTGGCTTGGGCCCCACCTGAACTCACCTGCAGTGGTCTCTGGCTGAAGGAATCCTGGGGTTTGGCTTGGCTGAGGCCATGGGCTCTCTGCTGGGCTGAAAGGACA
>PVKS010049238.1:0-12071 GCA_004027875.1 Aplodontia rufa
GTTGGAGGTATGAGCAGCAGGTTGGAGGTGTGTGCAGCAGGTTGGAGGTATGAACCTCAGGTTGGAGGTGTGAGCAGCAGGTTGGAGGTATGACCCTCAGGTTGGAGGTATGAGCAGGTGGACTGCTCGCCAGGTGTGCCTGCTCATTGCATCCCCTCTGTGAGTGCACCTTATGCAGAAGGGAAGGCCGTCTAGCTCACCCACTTCTGGGCACTTGTTTGATTCTTCACAATTGTATTTCTCACTTACAGAAAGTAAATGATGATGCACTCACACCCACGCAAATGTGCAGTGTGGAGATTTTAGGTAGGCGGGTCCTTAGTCCCTGCGCAGAGCTCAGGTCAGGACAGAACGCAGCTCCCTCCGTGCCGTTTCTGGAATAGCGAGTTGTGCACTGACGGTTACGTTGATTTCAGATTTTCTGTTGCATGCAGCTGGCATGAATGCTTTCCTCTAAGTAAGAAGTCTTTGCTCTCCCTTAGGTCCTCACTCCTTACAGTCTCACTTCGTGTAGGTGGCCAGCTCCTGACCGTGGCCTGCGAGGACAGCAGGGCATGGTGGAGTCCGGCTCTGCCTGCTTCCCTACCCCTGCACTCCTTCCCTCCACCGCAGCCAGGCTCCTCCTCTCTCTGGAACACAGCAGCTCCTTTCCTTTTCAGGACTCCCCGTGATGTGCTCCTACCCCAGGCTCATCCTGCTGATCCAGGCTCACAAGCTAGTCCGTCAGGGCTTCCCCTGGGCCTCACTTCCAGACCAGAACCTGGGCTCTTGGATAAGGCCACCCTGTGTCCTGTTTGTTCCAAGGCAGTCCCCCTTGGTTCCTGATTTCCAGGTAAAAATATTAGTTTCTCTCAAACTACGCTGGTTTAAATATCAAATTACATTCATCATATTTTCACTTGCAGGTGTTATGTATTTGTTTTTTAACGTTCTCTTATGTGTGTTTTCACTAGAATGTAAGGGACTAGGGAGAAAGTATTTTCCTGATAGCTATTTATTTAGGTGCAAGGGAGACAACAGTAATTAGAAAATCAGAAGAACTCAGTAAATGCTGATCTCACCAATTAAATAATGAATCGTGGGCATTTCTATAACGCGTTTGTATGCAGGCACGTGAAAGGTCTTCAAGGAGTTTTGGGCCAGGTTTTGTTTCATTCTTGTTTGGACTCATTTTGTTTAAACAGGGTTGGACCCGCACTTGCTCAGAGGAATGAAGATCGCTTGGTAATTATCAAGAAGTTTACTGAAGGACTCAGCTTCTTGCTTTCTGTGCTAGGTGGTGCTGGGGATCAACCCAGGGCCCTGTGCGAGCTGGGGAAGTGCTCTACCTCGGGTTGGGCCCCAGCCCCTGGGTCACACAGGATGGCTGCGTCGCATGACCTCGTGAAGACAGCAGAAGGTGTGCTAAGGGCTGAGGTTCTCTCTCGGTTCAGACGCTGAGTCACTTACCCACGTCCTTGTGGATGGCATCAATTCTGACACTTGGGTCTTTTTCAGCAAATCAATTACTAAGGTTCAGCACAATCCAGAAACTTGGCATAGAATTTATGTTGAAAGGAAGAGATGAATATTGACATAGATTAAAATCCTCCAATGTTGTCAAAGTCAAACCACGATATTCCAGGCCTTTCCCGTTGGTTTGAGAGGGGGACCTTCAGCAACTTCACAAAGGCTGGATGCTGGAGCATGACCCGGCCTGGTCCAAGGGTGCTGTGGACATTGTCAGAGATTTGTGCATCAAGTGTATCTTCTCAGCTGCTAGGAAGCCAACGGCAGGAGAGAGAACTGCACTGTGCATTTGCCATAGGGAAAAGGCTTACAGAGCTACAGAAGAAGGTGACCCTGGGCCACTGCAGGCCTTGTGGACAGGACTGCTGTGTGGGTCAGAACAGGTTCTCCAATGAGAACACACACAGCTAAGACTGCATTTCTCTCTTGCTTGGGCACCTTGGAGAGTGAGTCATCCACATGGCTTTATGCAGAAGCCCGCAGGAGTGGGTGTGTGTTTGGTAGCAAGCCTGTCCTAGAAGAGCAGCCTCAGGACTCCTTGGGATCCTTGGATGGTTTCTCTCCACCTGCGGATCCTTGGATGGTTTCTCTCCACCTGCCATGTGGTGTGACCACTGCCACTCAACCGTGAGCAAACCCTTCAGCAAGTGTGGGCTGACCCGGGAGCTGGGGCTGTAGAGAATCCCCATCCAGCCTCAGCGCTTCCTGAGATTGAGTGTACCTGTGGAGATCCGTGTGTGACATCTCCATCTCAGCAACGAGAACAGAGTGATTGTGTGATGCACCAGATGAAGAATCGCAAGAGCACTGAGTTACGGAGGCCGGGCATGTGAGGCATTTGTTACAAGATCTCATTCCTACCTGGTTCTCAGGAGGGTAAAAATCCGTGGCAATACGGGCAGGTGGGGTTAATTTACTGGAGGAGCTTCTGGGGATCAGGGGAACACTCTGCAGTTTGGTTTTCTTGAAGGTTTCACGGATGCACAGAATTATCAAACTTCAGATGCACGCATTTCCACATATAAAATGGCATGTTTTAATAGCTGCATGCAGGATGTGCTGATGGACAGGAGGTGACCGTCAGCAAGAAGTGTCGGTGAGTCCTCTGAGCATGCTCCAGTCCACGGTGCACGCAGGTCTTCATCAAGCACTGTCCCACTAATGCGCTAGCTTGGTCCTCACAACGGCAGGACCACATCTGTGACACTGCTCCCCAGCTGAGGGGACGGCGGCCACTCTGGGTGTTGGACAGTGAGGGTGGGCAGATGGGGACCAGCTCCTCTTTCTTGCGGTGTGTGTTCCCAGGCAGCTGTGGTGGCTCTACTGCCACAGCACCTTATCGCAGGATCGCCTGCTGTGGCCAGAGTTGTCTGAAATGCCTGTTTTATTCCACACCTCTGAACCTTGGTGGCTCAAAACTGGAATCACAGCCTGGAGCACACGATTGTGATTTTTATGGTGATCTGTGTGTTTGTGATTCTAACCTTGCTGAGTTGCTGTCCTCTGAAAAGATATTTCCCCGCCTTCACGTATGTGGAACACCAGTGTAATCTGTCCCTGGTCCTGGGCTCTCGGGTGGGTGGCACAGCTGTCCCTGATCCCGGGCTCTTGGGTGGGTGGCACAGCTGTCCCTCACCCCGGGCTCTCGGGTGGGTGGCACAACTGTCCCTCACCCTGGGCTCTCAGGTGGGTGGCACAGCTGTCCCTCACCCCGGGCTCTCGGGTGGGTGGCACAGTGTGCTCCTGCAGCAGCGTGAGCCACCGCGGTCATGATGTTGTCCATCGTAAGTAGCTTTTCGGTTCGTGTGGCTGCCCCTTCCTTCATCTCAGCACTGTCTGCGTGGAGAGAGGAGAAATTCTTATTCATCCTGTGGCACAGAGCTTGTTGTGGAGTCTGGGATCCAAGAGTCAGTCAACAGATGCCTTGGCAGAAACAGTCATCTCACCCCAGCCACAGCAAAAAGTTGGTCAACAAATTACCTGGACACCCACGTCCTCCGAGCTGGAGTGGACGATGATAAAAGTGATTTCCAGTGAGGCTTGCTGCCCTGAGAGGCCGCATCCTCTGGAAGGCTCTTCCGGAGCTGCACCCTGCCCTTGGGACGCGATGCTCCCTTCTCTGCGCTGATGGTGCCAGGCAAGCATCTGTCGCTGGTTTTTCACCCTGAGTGGAGCTTGCGTGCCTAGCTGTGGACACCCTGTGCAGACAGGGATCAGAGATTTGGTTGTACCGTCCGCAGCACTTTGGAGAGCTATTGGCACCTTGTAGTTTCCCAGTAAATACTGCAAGATGAATGAATAGGTTTTATGTTGATTACCCAACGCATGTGCACTCTGCCAAATGATGTGGACACTCAGGCTTGCGAATTTGTGTGCTGTTTAATAATCTTCTCATTACCCCAAGGCATCCATTCTAAGATTTTAGGGTCTGCTTCTTGCATATTGACATTTCCTTCAAGAGCAAATTCCTTTTATTTATGATTTGATATCAGTACCAGCTTTTTAATATCCATAATGAATTTCCCCACCGTTTATTGAACAGCTTTAGCCTTTCTCCTCTGATTTGTGGTATAATTTATCAATGTTCTGTGAATGGATAGGTCATTTTCTGAACTCTGTCCTTCTTATCTATGCTGACTTTGAAACCACAGTGTTCTAATTATTACAGTTTCTAATAAATCTTGACACTCAGTAACAGTTTTTTGTTCTGTTTTTTCTCGCCTTTCATGTTAGAAGTTTCAAAATAGCATACACTTTTTTGTTGAAGCTCATTTGTCTCTTGACTTTTTAAATCATTTTATTATTATGTCTGCCCTGTTTTTCAATCCATACCTGATAAGCTCTGGTCTTTTTGAGACTTTTACTTTTAGTCTCTGCTATTGGCACAGGGCTTTTCCTTTCTGTGCTCCTTTGGCTGACAACAGTACGATACTTCGGTTCTTGTTATTCCGTAGTTTCCTGTGTGGATGGTGTTAGATCGTGAGTTATTTAAGAAAGTCCGTGTTTGAAGTCTGTATTGGTTGCCGACTTGTAGTTGCTTGAAGTTTTGCTTCAAGGATGCACTATCCTCTGCAGTCCTGGTAGGAATGGATGCAACCTTCAATCAGGTGACTCGGGGAAGGTTGAGGAGAGGTTGCTTACCAAGGTGCCAGGAGGGTGCATTTGGGATGGTTACCACCCTTGGGACCAAGGGGTCAGGGAGGAAAATTGGAGCAGAGGTAAGGGCTGGCTGCTGGTGCTGCAGGAGGGGCTGTCTAGCTGTGCATCAAGGGAGAAGCCAGGGGCGGCCACCCTCATTACTTCTCTTGCCAACGTCTCTTTGCCAACACCAGGCAGAACGCGGCACTGATGGAGCCCATGAGGTCCACCCTGCCAGAGCAAAGCAGCTTGAAGAAGCCAGGAGTGGATTTGGGTGGTGCACAGAATGTTTCCCCAAGAGTTGGTCCTTTTTGCCCCCTCAGAACTTTCCTTGACCTCTTCATTCAAGCACAAAGCAGCTGAATTCTCAGCAGAGACAAGGACACCAGGGAGCTGCCGTGTCCATGCCTAAGCTGCACACGCCAGACACCAGCAGTCCTTGCCACACGTCAGCAAGGCACCTGCCACTTGGCCTCTGAGAGTCTGGCTCTCTCGGGGTCACCCACCCCGGGTGTTGCCTGGGAAGCATGTGCTTTCCTGAAGGCCCACTCCAGGAGCTGGTTACCCCCATGCTTCCTTTTCAGAGGACTCTGTCACCGACTTCCAGGCGTGATAGTGTTAAGATTCTGAGCAGAGTTGCAATCTGATGGTCTATGCCAAAGAATCTGGAAAGTTCTGTGCGACCCAGGCCACCCCAACAGCTCTATGCCTGTAAGCATCGTGCAGCTTCCAAAGTGCAAACTGTCCTCAGGACTTGCGTCTGCGTTTTTGAACGGTGCCACAGAGGGCTGCCCCTCCCTCCACCTCCCCGCCTCTTGCTCTCTCAGGGATGTTTGGACACACCTGAGGCTGCTGGCTCTCTAGAAACTTCTTCAGCGTGGTAGGTCCCCAAACACGTTGGGGTCTCTCTCACCTTTCACACCTGCTGCTTCCTCTCATCTGACCCATTTAGCAAACTCTCATCTCTGGTGTACTGCCTCGTGCTAGACACTCAGGTTCCCGCTGGCTCAGGGAGGTTACTGCTGCCCTCCTCGGGTACTGGGGTAACGGGGGAGCACCAACTGCCCGGTCAGTGGTGCACGTGCCCAGGCAGGACGGCGCTGGTTTCTTTCAGTGAAGGGTCACCTGTGGAGCCACATCCATGGCAGCAGCAGCCTGGTGACAAGCATGGTACCCAGTCCCACGCCAGCAGCACCCTGGTGACAAGTGTGGTACCCCGTCCCCCGCCAGCAGCATCCTGGTGACAAGTGTGGTACCCAGTTCCATGCCAGCAGCACCCTGGTTACACAAGCGTGGTACCCAGTCACATGCTGGCAGCACCTTGGTTATAATCTTGATACCTAGTCCCACACCGGCAGCACCCTGGTGACCAGCCTGATACCCAGTCCCACCCTGACAGCACCCTGGAGTCATTCACCATGACTCACTTGGGTTCGCACCATCCACACGGGTAAGGCCAGTGCGGAAGTGCAGTGGTGTTTACCCTGCAGACTCTGCTGTTGTTCTTTCCTAGGCTTTGCCCTGCTGTGTGGCATTGTTTTGCGTTACTGCTTCGGCAAGGGGAGGACTTCTAGGGGCTCTTGGCTTTTCCCACTCTTACAGTCCACACCCCTCAGGTTGCTTTGGGACTGCCAGTTGCCACGCATGGTCTGCTCTTGGTATGTGCCCCAGAGGCGGGGAGTGAGACTCACAGTGTGCCAGCATGCCACAGGGCAGAGTCCCTGCTGCCTGAGCCCTAGTGGAGGGCATCACTTCAGCTTCTCTGAGTGTCAGGGTCAGTTTAGAGCCAGAATCCAATACCCTGAAGAGGTTCCGTCTTCCCCTCCGGTTCATAAGCAGTCATCTTTGTAAAATACTCTTGAACTGCATCTGTAAGGCTCAGGGAGAGTTCCACAGGACACTCTGTGATCACAGCGTGCACGCAGGTGGGAGAGGCAACAGACAGTGCTCGTGGCTCAGCTAGCATCTCGGCTCTGAGGATCGCCTGCCTTCTCCTGACACCTCCCGGTGGGCCGGGTCCCCTTCCCACAGGCGGAGGGTTTGCCAGTATCTGTAGCTGCTTTGGGCATTTGTGAGCACAGGTGGGAGAGGAGAGAGACAGGTGGGACTGGAAGGGGAGTCACACTCAGGATCAGAACTGAGTGAGTCCACGGGAGGAAGGGTGTTGACAGTGAAGACAGGAGTTCCTTTTTAACTAACTCTTCTCCTGTTTGTGATGTGCTCTTAAAATTATCTAGCAAGGGGCCGGAGCAGTGGCTCAGTCGTTGGAGTGCTTGCCTGGCATGCATGAGGACCGGGTTCGAACTCCAGCATCGCATGCACAACTAAGTATTGAAGAAACAAAGGCCAGATTAAAAAAAAAAATTGATTCTCTCATTCTCTTTATCACTCTCTCCCTTTCTTTAAAAAAAATTAAAAAATATATTAAAGAATTATCTAGCAGTAGCCATGGAGCGCTCCTGGTGTGACGCGGATGGCTATGGCTTCAGTGACAGTCCATGGGCTCCTGATCCTAGGTGCTCATGAGAGGAGGTTTCTGCATGGGGAGGAGAGCAGAGCAGGGTATGGCAAAGCCACCAACAGGAGGGGAGGCTCAGCACAAGGATGCCGGACTCTGGAGCCAAACACCATGGTCTTCCTATTATTTTTTTCCTTTTCTCCATTTGCATTTGCCAAAAAAAGTGAAGGTAGCTGTCTCCTCTTTCCCTCTCTGCCCTTGATGTCCTGCAGAGCCTCAGGGTGGCCACCAGGAGGCAGTGTTGCTCACCTCCAGTGCTTGGCTGACCCAAGGTCAGAAGGTCCCACTGGGAACCCAGAGGGAAGGGAGCTTGGGATTAGAGGAGAAAAGGAGGGAGAGTTAGGACTGAGGCAAACACCTGGGCAAGGCAGACAAGGGGAATAAGGGCTTTCTGCAGGAGCTCTGGTGCAGTGGAATGGGCTGCTTCCCATACTGCAAGCTCCAGTGTCTGTGAGAATTTTGGCAGAGATCGTCTGAGTCCACCATCAGGCAGGTGTGGAAATAAGTCCCCCTAAAGGGGCTGGCATCATTTGACTGGTTCACCAGGAAACAGCTGAATGCTCAATAGTTCAGCAGAAGGAGCTCCTTGGGCAGCAGCTACCCCACTGTGTGTGAGGCTGGTCAAATGCCTGAGTTAGCGCAATCTGGCCCTCGTGGAGGTTGCCATGTGGAGGCTCACCCGGGTTCTCATGTCACCCTGCAACCTCAGCTGTGTGCCCTTGAGAAATCCTCTACCCTTCACGTCTCACATCACTGACAGATGCAAATCTAATTCCTCCAAATGCCACACCACACATACGGATTTCTATTTTAATGAAAGTAAAGAATGGTCATGAATGAGAAATATGTTTCTCCTTTGACTATTCTAGATCTTTTAGGGTAAATTTCAGCTGTGAAGCTTCTTGGAGGTGTGCCTTGTGAGCCTCCAGGAGGGTTGAAAGAGGAACAGCTATGGAGACAACAGGAGAAGGCCAACTTGATTTGTGCCCTGTGCAGCTGCCTGTGTGGCTCATGAGGAGACCGCTAACCAATCAGAAGGGAGGGCGTGCATTGCGGTTGAGGTGACACTGAAGCTCCAAATTCTCCCGGAGGGCCCCCAGGCTGTGCGATCCGACTGTAGGACTCTTGTGGGTAGGAACTGCACCTGCTCTGTCCAGCAGCTCTTGCTCAATCTACCCGAGGTCCCTCGTCCTCCCGTCCATGATTATACAGAGGTGTCCCCGTGCGAGGACACCATGGTGACCTCACCACACTCAATAAAATCTGTGAGCTTCCACCACCAAACACCAATCTTAGCTCCGTATTTTTCTTTAACTTCAATCTGTTCCTTTTCTTTTATTCCGCACCATTGTCCACCACTGAGCTGGTCCCCCCCCCCCGCCCAGTCAGGAACACCACCAAACGCAGGTGGCACTTCCCAAATCTGCTATTCCATTGCGACTGCCCCGCGATTTCATAGCTCATCTTTTCAGGCTGGAATGTTGGAATAACGTCTAAGTCATTCTATTTCCCTGTGTGCTTTCTCTTCTAGATTCTAGAAAGTTCTGCAAGCTCATTGCAATGTCTTGGTGTCTTCAGCGGCGTTCACCACAGTGATGGATCATCCAGGTGTTTGGGAAAGTCCGAGGGATGCCCTCAATTCAGCAGCCAGGAGTGAGACTGGGACTCGCGAGGACGAGCTCAGCCATGGATCCTGGATCCTGTCTTGCTCTGGGGAGATGTGAGCAAACACCTACTTTGAGGAACGCAGTCATTTATAGAGGTGCATGCTTCCATTAAACCACCACTTAAATAATACCAATTTTAACAGATATATAAATGGGCAGAGCAAATATTACTTTCCTAAAGTTTTAGCAGCTGGATGTGAAAAGTTAGACACGGGGTAAGCGATGGCCAAGGTAATGCAGCTAGTCCCTATGGTGTGGGCAAGATGCCTCCTCTGAGCCTTGAGCACTTCCCTTCCTCCACTGAGCCATGTGCCTGCTGACCTGCAGAGTGAACGACCAGTGGATGTACGCTCATGGATGCTTTTAATGTGTATTTCTGATCCCTGCTCTCACCATTGACAGAACAGAATCCTTTGGTTTGGGCTTAAGGAAGGCAGGTGCTAAGGGTAAAATTAAGTGCTTTCAAATGCATTCAGAGATTCCTCACCTGGAAGCCGAGCAGCTGACAGGTAAATGGATTGAATATGGAGAAGCCTCTTCCCTGCGGATGAATTCCACACTGATTTCAGGCAAGTAGGTAAATTCAAGGAGGTTGTCTTTCCCATCTATGCTGGAAAAGTTTAGCCCATGAATGATTGAGCAGCTTCCTGGCACACTCAATTTTTACTTGTAAGCCTGCTCTGGGCAGAAAAAGAAAAAAAAAAAAAAAGAAAACATTTTGAAAACTAGCTTTGCATTAGGTAGGAGTTTATCTGTTTGCCAGAAGGTTACATAATTATATTTGCAGAGGAACATATTGGTATGTCGCATTATTTTCTTGTTGATCTATTGATGTGAAATATATTAGGCAAATCAGAAAGATGAAGGGTGCAAATCTGCCTCTCTGTGTGCATGTGTAGGCTGCAGGAAATTAGAGAGAACGTGCAGAAATCTGTTTGCACATCCATTATGACCCTTATTACAGCATTCAATCTATTTTGTTAGAATAAATTTTTAAGAGAGAAGGACAGTGTGAAAGACAGAGAGACAGAGAGAATCAATTTTTATTGAGTTTTTCACACGGCCTTCTTTGCTCTGACATTTAGTTGTGTACGTGGTGCTGGGGTTTGAACCTGTGTACTTGTGCATGCTGGGCAAGTGCTGTAACCATCGAGCCACCGCTCCAGTCCCTAGAATAATTTTTTATCTGCTTCTTCTCTTCATCGAGGCCAACAGAGGACAGAGAGCTATGCACCTAGAAGATTCTCAGTGGCTGTTGAATGAGTGGTTCCCTTCTCAAAATGTTGGGAGCACTGCTTTATCACATATAAGTAACTCAGGTGCCAGAGGCAGAGGGCACTGGTGGAGGTAGGGTGGGGAATCCCTCTCCTAGAAAGCTGGTACTGCCTGATCCTGCTAATTCTCTAGGTGCGCCTTGGGTCTGAGCATGAGCTCAGGCCCAGCTCGTGCGAGGAGGTGACATTAATTGGTAACCAAAGGGCATATGATCCAGCAATTCCACCACTGGCTAAATACTTAAAGTAGGGGAAATCAGTATTTCAAAGAGACGTCTGCTCCTGTCTTCACTGTAACACAGGTCACAAGAGCCAAGATAGGGAATCACCCAAGGTGTTCATCAGCTGATGAACAGATAAAGAAAATCTGGCACATATGCACAATGGAATATTATTCAGCCACAATAAGGAATCCCATCATGTACAGCAACATGGTGAGCCCAGAAGAGGTTATTGCAAGCAAAATGATCCTGGCACAGAGAGATGAATACCACATGTTCTCACTCATGTGTGGAAACTAAAACACGTACTCATGGAGGTGGACTAGAACAGAGGTCACCCGGGGTGGGAATGGGCAAGAGACACAGAGAGATTTAATTGGCTGGAAGAATGAGTCCTCATGTTCTGTTGTACATCAGTGTGACTACCATTAACAACAATTTACAAGGTATTTCAAAATTGATTCTGAATGGTCCCAACACCAAAAAATGATTAGTGTCTGCCATGAAGGAAGTGCTGATTGCCCTGATTTGACCATCAATGTTTATAATTATTATGTATTGGTTAATAAAAGCCTGGATTCTGGGGAGTCAACATGGGGAGTCTGGAAGGTGGACCTTGAATACTCTGTGACATGTGGGATAAACCCTGAACACCTGAACATGCATGATGAGCCCTGGGCACACTATAATGTGCGTGATGGGCCCTACGCACACTGTAGCACACATGATGGGCTCTAAGCACACTGTAACACGTAGGATAAGCCCTGAGCACACTGTAACATGCACAATGAGCCCTGGACACACCATACATGTATGATAAGCGCTGGACACACTGTAACACGCATGATGAGCCCTGCTTCTTAGACACGAAGCTGCTTCTGTCATGTCATCATTCCTTCATTCGCGGAATGAGCACTTTTGAGCTCCTTCTGTGGACCAAGTGCCGCTCCTGGTATAGGAACACAGCAGGGAACAGAAGGAACAAACAGCTATGCCCTTGTGGGGTGTAGAGCCTGCTGGGAAAGGTGGAGGAAAACCCCAAACCACTGGCGTATGTGATAGCTCCGAGTGGACGCTCTGTACCATCGCTGGAAGGTGAAGCTCGTTCCCCGTCCAGGATGTGCATTTGTGAAACAGGCAGGGTCTCTAAGTCCCTGTCCATGTGGGATCTAGCTAAGCCTCCTGGGACTGTTCCTCCCAGGGAAAGTCCTCCAAATTTCTGTATTTATTTAAACACTCATTATCAAATATTAACCTCTGCACTGAAATAGTATTAACCAAATGCAAGTTACTTTTTCTTCATGGGAGGGTGTTAAAACATAGACATGGTACTAACCCAGGGCTTCACTAAGCAAATTTAATCCAAAAAGTTCAAATAGAGGAATATTATTGGTTGTACTCTACCATCACACATCTCGCTCTTCCTCTATTTCATGTTTCTACCTCTGTCTGTATATCTATCCATCTGTCCATCCATTTGTCTCTCCACCTGTCCACCCATCCATCCATCCATCCATCCATCTGTTCCTCCATCCATCTGTCCATCCATCCATCCATCCACCTATCCACCTGTCCACCTGTCCACCCATCCATCCATCCATCCATCTGTCCATCCGTCCATCCACCTGTCCACCCATCTGTCCATCCATCCATCCATCCACCCATCTGTCTATCTATCCATCTTTCCATCCATCCATCCATCCATCCATCCATCCGTCAGTCCACCCATCCACCCATCCATCCA
>PVKS010049239.1:0-12068 GCA_004027875.1 Aplodontia rufa
CTCTAATGACCAAGTTAGCATCACTGTAGTAGGCGTGGTATGTGAGAGGTGTAGATCACTTGGCAATATGGGAAGCCAGAAAATGTTGAAGTGGGACAGAGGAAGCTCAGACACAGAAAAAATGTTCAGGAAAACAGATTTGATAAATGCTACAGCGTGGACCAAGGGCATAACACTGCTCTCCTGGACAGCATGGAGCAGAAAACTTAGCAATTTATACCTTCAGGAGGTTGTAATTGATTCCATATGGAGAGTACAAAGACAAGGACAACACACATCTGCAGGGCAGCCCTGCTATCAATAGCCCCCAGGAAAGGGTGAGAAAGGCAATGGTTAAAGGCCTCCACTTGGACTCTCACTCCGAGATTCCTTAGCCCTTAACCAGGTGAAACCTAAAATATGGAGTGGAGTGTCTCGGAAGAAGAATCCTGTAAAGGAGGGAGGTTTTTAAAATAATATTTAGAGAGTTCCCCCTCAGTATATATTTTTCAAGCAGATCTTCTACCACATTATAACAACTCAGTCTTGTGAGAAATAACTCAGGGATCTCATGAGAACTACCTTAATATTCCTTCCAAAAACAATGCCCTCATTGACTTCCCAGCAGGCTCCCCCTCTTAAAGGTCAATCACTTCTTAGTATCACCACATCGGGGACCAAACTTCAAACATATGAACCCCTGGAACAAACCACATCTAATCCCTAGCCACTTGTTACTACAGATGCCAATACAAGTTTATCCTCCCAGCTTCCCCGGGTGGATGGGGATACTGTCAGGACTATAAACTAGTGGGGCTTGAGCTGAGTCAACAAGGGGAGGCCTGCTTCTGAATCTGCAGCCCAGGCTGTAGTTGGCAAGCCTGACACCAAGATGCAGGTCTGACCTAGCAAAGCAGTGCTACTTGGTTTGAGGCTCCATGGTTGCTCCTTACCCTCCTACCTGGTTCCCAAGACTCTCACAGAGATATTTTTCTCTACAGATGACTTCCAAATTACTATTCCTATGTAGGGAATGAAAGCTAAGGACCTGTTACTATAGCAACTTGCTGATGACACTCTTCCAGTACTGCATTTCTAATTGATCCCAAGTGATACCATGCTGGAGTAGCAAAACCATAAGTGGCTTCCTCAACTTTTATGAGTCTTTTACAGAAACTCAAGGTATAAAACTACTTCATTTTCCCTAGAGAAGACCAAATCTTGTTCTACTCTTTTTCCTGATACGTTTCTCCTTCATGCATAGTATCCTACCATTTCTCTAGCCAACATTGTTTTAATTAAATTTTTGATATTGTTGACAAACATATGAGGCAAAATTGGAAGAAAGATGTGAATAGGAGGAACTGCTTTTCACTTTGTATTCATGTTCCATGTGTTTGTGCCAATCTCTCACAACAGGTCTTCTTTGGCAATGTTGATTCATCTGGGATAAAGCACAATGTTTTTAATCCTCCGATTATCGCTCGGTACATCCGTTTGCACCCAACTCATTATAGCATCCGCAGCACTCTTCGTATGGAGTTGATTGGCTGTGATTTAAACAGTAAGTGTCAAGTCAACCCATGTCCTTTCCTTCCCCAACCCTTGGTAGGATGACTAACTGTTCTAGTTATTGTGCAACTAAAAGGAGGGGCTCCCTGTCAGGATACAAAACTACCAGTAATAATATTAGCACAGTCCCTGAGAAAACCTAGGAGTGTGTTACACTAACCATGGGATTTTCCCCTCAACCACTTCCTGTATGCCTGTTAACAACGAAAATCAGTCAAAACAAGCTGAGCAGAACTGACCAGAAAACAGGGACATGTTAACAATAATGGAATTTGTGCAAAAGTTAATGCCTGAGAAATTATAAAAGTGATAGTGACCCTAAATATTGGAGGTAGTTCAGAGGAGCCTAGGCTGCAGCCTGCGCTTGTGATAGCATTCTTTTTTCTTTGAGGTTGCAGCGTACCACTGGGAATGGAGAGTAAACTAATATCAGATGCACAGATTACTGCCTCATCCTACTTCACCAATATGTTTGCCACCTGGTCTCCTTCTCAAGCCCGGCTTAACCTCCAGGGGAGGAATAATGCCTGGAGACCTCAGGTAAGAGGCAACATATCAACTACTTAACTGATATGGAACAAGGAGAGGGAGTTGGGAAAATTAGTGGAAGCCCTTGTTTCTTCAGAGGTGTTTCTTTCAAATGTTCCCGAAAACAGTGTTTAGGAATGTTGACTAAGGGCAGACACCCCTGTTGGGAACATGAGGCTCAGCTGGCTTGTAAAAGAATTGGTGGTAAACAACTCTGAAAGGTCCAGCTGGCTTGTAACTAGCAAATTGCCTGACCGCATGACTAAGCTATTCGGCCACTCATTTGTTGCAATTGGAGAAAGGTGTTTGCATTGTACCCTATTGGCTGTTGTAATGGATAAATAGAGTAGCAGCTAGTCAGGTAAAGCAAGTGGCCAAAGAAGGAAGTAGCCAAAGAAGAGAAAGCAGCCAGAGAAGAAGCAGCCAAAGGAGAAGCAGTAGCCAGAGAAAAGCAAGCAAGTGGCCGTGTCCTGAAGGGAGAAAGCAGAGAAGACGCATAGAACCGGAGAGATCAGCGGCAGAAGATGCAGGTCCCGTGTTCCAGCCGCCGGCGTTTGCCCCCTTGCTCCTGGCTCCCCAACCCTTCCTAACTCGGTCCCTCGGAGGACGGCTCACTAGGTCGTTCTGCCCGCTCCTCGCACAGGAACTCTGTGGGGAGCGACTCCTCTTCCCCGGTCCCCAGCCCTGTCCTGCCAGCGCCCGGTTCCCAGTGTCCTGCTGGCCCCCCGGGGAATGGCTAAGGTCCCCCTAGGCCGTTCCACCCGCTCCCCGATCCAGAACCCTGCAGGGGGCGACACACCCCTACAGGCATTTAGTGTATATGCTGCATGATTTCACAGAGTCTTGCTTGGGGATAAAGGATACCTAATTGGACCACCTGGAAAAAGAATCTTTGTATCCACTATGAGGATACAAAGGGGATAAATTTTAACAATTACTTTTACAGATAAATTTTAACAATTAGCTTTCTAGGTTTTTCATTACCTCAAAGGAAAAGGTTACAGTCATTGGGCACACATATTTTCCAGAGTCACCCAGTTCAATCAGTCAAATCACCCAATTGATTTTTTAGGGGTGGGAATAGAGTCGCCTCTGCTCCTCCAGGGATTTATTTTATTTTTTTAAGATAGAAGGACAGAGAAGAGAGAGAGAGAGAGAGAGAGAGACAGAAAGAGACAGAGACAGACAAAGAGAATCAATTTTTATTGAGTTTTTCACATGGCCCTCGAGTGTCTACGTACATGGGTACTGGGGTCTGAATCCATGTACCTGCGCTTGCTGGGCAAGCACCATAACCACCGAGCCACTGCTCCAGCCCCCCAGGGATTTATTTTAAACAAAATAGTTTGCATGCTACATTGCCAAACTTTTATACTGTAGTCAGTGTACATATGGCTTTTATATTCATTTAACATTTACTGGGTACCTATTAAGTGGATGACCCTGAAGATACAGGCAGGAGTTATAAAAAATTTTGCACTCAAGTTTCTTAATCAAATAATGGAGACTGAAAACTATAAAATACAGAGTGATATGTGATATGGTATGGCTAAATATGAATTTGGGGATTTCTGGGAGCAAATGGTGACCAACAAGATACTAATCCAATTTCACCTCTCGCAGTTGAATAATCGAAAAGAGTGGCTGCAAGTAGACTTCCAGAAGACAATGAAAGTCACAGGAATAATTACCCAAGGAGTGAAATCTCTTCTTACCAGTATGTTTGTGAAGGAATTCCTTATCTCCAGCAGTCAAGATGGTCATCACTGGACTCTCTTTTTACAAAATGGCAATGTAAAGGTATGCTGTTCTCATAAGAAGCTCACAGAACCTCTTGTAGAGCATGGTTTAGTGATATGATCAGGTTGATACCGTAGCTCAATTTTCAGGGTAAAATTACTCAGTACCTACAGTAACAGGAGGCTATAAGTGATCTTATAGAGAGAACACAGTGAATCTAAGCAAATACAATCCCAACTAAAGGACAGAGTGGACCCAAAGGTTGATTTTTCCTCATGGATATTGATGTCAAAATACTAATAATAGTAAGAATCAAAATAATAGTAAGAATCAGAGGACTGAAGAATGAGAATTATTTGGCAAGATCCTTAAAGAAGCCTGTATCCTCATCAGCAACCTAGATTCCCAACCATTGTTGACCTTTAACTTTAGTGGTCCAGACAGTCTTCATTCTTGATGTGTATTTGCTGGATAATTCAATACATACTCATGTGTGTGATTGAAAGTCTTACTATCTGATGAATAATGGGAAAAAGAACAGTTTATATCTGTGGTTATTTTAAATCTTCTTTTTCACTAAGAATTAACCATGCTGTGGTGTGTTAGTCAGCTTTTTGTTACTGTAACAAATACCTGGGATAAGAAACTTATAAAAATGAAAGGTTTATTTAGAATATATGACAGGAATATTATAGAAGTCTGGATGGGAGTAAATAGAATAAGAAATTCTAAAATTCTTATTATCTAGAGGATAAAAGTGTTGATTAACATTAAACTTTGATAATTTGTGCAAATCACAATTTATAGGATAACCAGTAAGAAATAAGGTGTAGGATTCCAAAAATGGTAGAAGAAAAAGATAAAATATGCTCAGTAAATCTAAATGAAGCAAGTAAATTAACAGAACAGGCAGGGAAAAATAGCAAGATAAGATGTCAGGTTTAAATTCAAATATAACAATAATTATATATGATATTAATGGATCAGAAATTCCATTTAAGAGATGAAGATTGTCAGAATGATTGGAAGGCAGAAATGAATTCAATTCTTTTTAAAAGAGACATGTCGGGGCTGGAGCGGTGGCTCAGTGGTTTTGGCGCTTGCCTGGCATGCATGAGGACCTAGGTTCAAACTCCAGCACCACATACACAACTAAATGTTGGAGCAACAAAGGCCATGTGAAAAACTAAATAAAGTTGTTTCTCTGTCTCTCTCACTGTACCTCTCTCTTTATGAAAAATATATAAATAAAAAAGAGACATATCTAAAACATTAGATATATAAAAGTCAGAAAAACAAAGGGAAGATGAACATGCTTTACATTTGAGTCTGGAAGCTCTTGTGACCAGCTGCAGAGGGTTGGTAATCTGAACAGGTGAGTGTGAATGAACCTAGGAACTAAGCTTGGGAAGGCTCTGTTCATGGGCAGCAGAGTATATGGAGGATTGGCTCCTCTGCCCTGCAAGTAGAATTCTTGAGAGGATCCTGAGATCCAGAGTCCCAGTAGTCATTGACAACTGCCAGGCCCTAGGGCTATGTTTATCTAATCTCTCCAGAGAAGATGACACCCAGCAAAAGTACCTAAGACCTGATTAGACATAAACCCTAGTCTCAGGAACTCTCCTTACAGAATTCTGCAGCAGACTCACCCTGGGAGTGCATCAATCTGGTCTGTGCAGACAAAACTCCAACTGATCATTCTTCCCACTCCACCCTACCTTACACTGGTAATAAGGGAAGCTCAGAGCTATTTTAACCAGCTTCACTCTTAGGCCACTCCAGCTGGCAACTCAGTGAGCAACACAAAAAGAAGGGGTATATAGTCCAAGAAGAAATGGATCAAATGGTCAGGCATAGCAATGAACATCTATTCTCATTCACTGTCTTGACCACATCAGTGAAGATGATTCCTTCATTTATCTTTAAGAATCCTTTTTTGTTTTGTTGTTTTTTATTTTGGGGGTTTCATGCTGTGCTGATTGACTCACGGCTTCTTTCTTTTTACTCACTTTTAGCATTTTTTAAATGTAGTTATTTTTCCTTGCCTTGTCTTTTGAGGGTTTAGATTTTTGGTTTGCTTATTTTTGTTTTGTTTCATTTGTTTACCTTTTCCTTCTTATTTCTCCTGCTAGTAGCTAAATTATCTTATTCTCTAATTCTCTCTCCCTTTACTTTGTTTTCCTATTTTTTCTCCTTCTTTATAACCGTTGCCTGCTACATCTCTTCTGCATTCTCTCTGTTCACATTTTGGACATTGTAAAATTTCTTCTACTTTCCTTAACAGTTTCTTTTCTCTTAATGGACTGTATTGTTACTATCTTTTAGGACTAATTGGTTTATATAATTCCTGCTCTCACCATTCATGTTGTTGCAGTTGTTAGTGCTATGGATGGCATAGTTGACACCTGCCCTTTGCTTTAATGCCAGATGTAGTTCATGGTTATTTACGGTTTTTGCTATTGGCAATTGCTTACCCCACTGTTCTTGATTTTTTTGGTAATTAGTGTTATAGATGTCATAGTAGGTACTGGGTATTTATTTTAATACTGTATATTATTTGCATTGGGTGTTGCTGTTGTTTCTCCCATTTTCTGTGTGGTGCTGGGAAACTACAGGGACACTACAAGTGTCTGAACTGAACTTAGCCAAAAGACAGTGCACCTTGCTCCACACACAAATTAATAACATTCAGACTTCGTGTATAGTTTAATACAGAGAACAGACAAAAACCCAAACTCACAGGCCCCAGGTAGGATTATCTAGGGGTGGGCCCTCAGGTTCTGCTCATGCACATCCATTGCTTATGCAAAAATAGAGAATTAACAGAAAAACTGAGGATACCACACCTACGAGGGGATCTCAGTCTAGATCCCTTTAGGACACTTTGGCAAGAGAAGACTGTGCCATTAAAACATCCACACATTAAGAGTGAAAGAGAAACCCATCACAACAAATGCATAAAACCCAATACAGGGATAAAAGAAATATGGGAAAAAGTAGTATGATACCTACTAAAGTTTGTAATTCACCAGAAACCGACCCCAAAGATATTGAAGTGGATGAAATATCAGATAAGCAGTTCAAAAGAATCATTATAAAAATGATCAATGAATTCCAAGAGAACATAGAGAACAACTGAATTAATAGCTGCATTAGTATGGGATATCAATGAGAAATTCAGTAAGTAGATAGAGATATTGACAGAGAACCAAACAAATTTCTTGGAAATGAAAGAAACAATAAATCAAACAAAATGTTCACTTGAAGATCTCTCTTACAGAGAATATTATGCTGAGGACAGAATCTCAGAACTGAAAGACATATGGCCAGACTTGAACATTTAGACAGTGTTAAAGAAAAAAAAGAGTAATGATGATCAGAATATACAAAAACTCTGGGATAACATGAAGAGACTGAATTTAAGAATCATTGGAATTGAGGACTGTGAGATGCAGACTAATGGAATGGATAATTCTTCAGGGAAATAACAGAAAGTTTTCCTTCTGTTCCAACTTTCAGAATGAGATGGACACCCAGATATAGGAGGCATTCAGAAACCCCAAATAGACATGATCAAAAGAAGTCTCTATGACACATTATAATTAAAATGCCTGACATAACAAAACAAGGACAGGATTTTAAAAGCCTCAAGAGGAAAATGTCAGATTATATCTGATTTGTTAGCACAAACTGAAAACCAGGAGGGCTTGGAATGGTGTTTCAAGACCTGAAACAAAAGAACTGTCAACCAAAATTGCTATATCCAGCAAGTTATCCTTCAAAATTAAAGCAGAAATTTAAAAAGATTTTCCAAGATCTGTGGAAACTACAAGAATTCCATACTCCCAAACTGACACTGCAGAACTTACTTAAAGAAGTACTCCACACAGCACAAATCAAAAACAAATCCCAGAGCTCACAAATGAACAAACCTCATTTGAAGAGTAGCTAAGCAAATGAGAACCAGGTCTAAATTACACATTAGAAGTAAATCAGGATGCCAGGAACTAACCTGTGATAACATTGAAAGCAAATGGTCTTGGGGCTGGGATGTTGCTCAGTGGTAGAGAGCTTGCCTACCATGTGTGAGGCCCTGGGTTTTATCCCTAGCACACAATATGAGTGCACACACACAAGTAAATGGTCTCAACTCTCCAATTGAAAGACGTAGGCTGAATTGCTCATAAATGGATGGTAATGGAGAATATCATACTAAGTAAAATTAGCCAAACTCAGGAACTCAAAGGTGGAATGTTTTCTCTTACATGTGGATGCTAGAGTAAGATAAAGGAAAGGGAGAGAGAAGGATAAGATTGCATAAAGCACCAATCAAATACAAATTAAAAGCCAAGTGAAAGGATGGAAGGGAAGGAGAAGGGGAGAGGGGAGGGAAGATGGGAGGGAACAAAAGGAGGGATAAAGAGGGGGACTTGAACAAAATTTATTTCCATGCATATATGAGTTTATTGGGATAGACCCAACTGCTATGTATAACCCCTAAAGCTCTAATTTTAGAAATGGCAAAAAAAACCCATAGGCTGGCAGAATGAATTATAAAACAAAACCCAATGTATATACTGTTTGCAAGAGATTCACCTTACAGGCAAAGATGGCCACAGGCCGAAAGTGAAAAGATGAAAATTGATACACTATGCAAATGGAGACCCAAAACAATCAGGAGGAGCTACTCTCATACTCAACAAAGCAGACTTAAAGCCAAAATTAACTAGAAGAGAAAAGATCACTTCATACTGGTAAAGGGAACAATCCAACAAGAAGATAAAATGATAGCAAATACTTATGCCCCAAATGTGTATGCAACTAATTATATAAAACAGACACTACTTGAATTAAAGACTCACATAGGCCCCAGTAGAATAATACGGGGTGATTTCAGTACATCTCTCACCAAAAGATAGGTCATCCAGACATAAACTCAGTAAAGACTCTTTTAACCTGAAAAATATTGTAAATCAAGTGGACATAACAGACATCTATAGAATATTTTCTCTAACAACAGCTGAATACATTTTCTTGTTAGTGGCTCATGGAACCTTCTCCAAAATAGACCATAGTTTAGGCCACAAAGCAACTCTTAGCAAATACAAAAAAAAATGGTACATTTCCTTACATCTTATCAGATCATAATGGAATGAAATTAAAAACACAAAAACTCTTCAGAAACCATATAAACACATAGAGATTGAACAGTATACTTTTTAAAAAGTGTGTTTTATACTTTAATTAATTAATTAATTATGTGGTGCTGAGGATGGAACCAAATGCTTCCCACATAGAGGCAAGCACTCCACCACTGAGATACAGCCCCAGCCCCTGAACAACACACTTTTGAATGATGACAGATGGTAACAGAAGAAATTAGGGGAGAATTTTAAAATTATTAGAGTCAAATAAAAATAGTGATATAACATACCTGAACCTCTGGGACACTGTATAGGCAGTTCTAAGAGTAAAGTTTATAGCTGTGAGTGACTGCTTGAGAAAATCATAAAGATGTCAAACAACCTAATGCTGTATCTCAAAGCCCTCAAAAAAAAAATTCCAAAACCAGAAGGACACAATTAAGATCAGAGCTGAAATCAATGAAATAGAGAATAAAAAATAATACAAAATATGAATGAATTGAAGAGTTAATTCTTGTGCAGTGGGAGTCTTATTTAGGAAGTTAGTGCCTACACCTATGTGGTGGAGTATTGAACCTGTTTTCCTAGGTTCTTGATCCATTTCAATTTAATTTTTGTGCAGGATGAGAGATAAGAATCCAATTTCATTTTTCTGAATATGGCTCTATAGTTTATCCAGCACAATTTGTTGAACAGGCTGTCTTTCCTCCAAACTATATTTTTGCCCCTTTTGTTGAATAGCAAATGGTTAAAGATTTGTGGATTTGGGGCTGGAGTGGTGACTCAGCGGTTTTTGAACTTGCCTGGCATGTATGAGCATGTGGGTTTGAACCCCAGTACCACATGCACACCAAAGTGTTGGAGCAATGAAAGCCACATGAAAAACTAAAATATAATAATATTAATAAAATTGATTCTCTTTCACTCTCTCACTGTCCCTCTTTTTTTAAAAAAATTGTCAATTTGACTCTGTGTCTTCTATTCTAATCCATTGGTCTTCATGTCTATTTTGATACCAATACCATGCTGTTTTTGTTACTACAGCTCTATAGTATAGTTTCAGTTCACATATTGTGACATATCCTGCTTCTTTCTTTTACCTAGCATTGCTTTGGCTATTCTGGGTTTCTTTTTCTTCCAAATAATAAATTGAGAATTGATTTCTCTATATCCATGAAGAATATCATTGGTATCTTGATGCACATTCATTGAAACTGTACAGTGCTTTTGGCAGAATGGCCATTCTAACTATATTAATTCTTCCTATCCAAGAACATGGGATGTCTTTCCACCTTCTCAAGTCTTCTTCAGTTTCTTCAACTTTCTATAAGTTTCTTTGTAAAGGCCTTTTACTTCCTTTGTTAGACTAATTCCCAGGGTTTTCTTTTTTTAGATTTTTGTGAATGAGATAGATTTCTTGATTTCTTCTTCAACTAAATAGCTGTTGGAGTTAGAAAAGCTGTTGATTTATGAGTGTTGATCTTGTATCCTGCCACTTTGCTAAATTCATTTATAAGCTCTAGAAGTCTTCTGATGGAGCTTTTGGGGTCTTATAAATATAGGATCATATCTTCAACAAATAGAGATAATTTGACTTCCTATTTTCCTATTTGTATCCCTTTGATTTCCTTCTCTTGTCTGATTGCTCTGGCAACCTTGTCTTGGTCCAAAATTCAGTAGAAATGCTTTCAGTTTTCCTCCATTTAGTATGTTGGCTATGGGTTTGTCATAAATGGCCTTCAAAAAGTTAAGATAAGTTCCTTTCAACCTAACTTCTCCAGGCTTTTGAACATGAATGGATGTTGAATTTTATCAAAGGCCTTTTCTGCATTAATTGAGATGATCATCAACATTTAAAGTTAAGTAAAGAAGATACATACAATAAAGATAATAAGCAAAAGCAAAGGTTGGTTCCTCAAAAATTGACATTAGAGTGGGTAATTGGGGGGGTACTCCTGCAAGTAATTCTAATATCTAGAATCTATACATATTTTATATTATTTTGTGAAAAACTTGTATGGTTGTCTATAATAAATCTATCAATAAAAAATAAGCCAAATAAAAAAATTGACAAACTTCTGACAAAACTGATCAAGATTATAAACAGAGGTATAAGTAATCAATATAAGAAGTAAAGAGTAGACATCAATAAAGATCCTGAAAAAATATGATAGTGTTTATTAATCTTGCTACAGTAAATTTGGAAATTTAGGTTAAGTTGATAAATTCATAGTAAAGATAACTTACTGAAGAAGTAACAGAACCTTGAACCTCCTATTATCTTTGAAGATTTCAGTTGGTAGTCAAGTATCTTTCCACAAAGAAAACTCCAGATACAGATGGCTATACTAAATGTTCTACCAAAACTTAAAGAGAGAAATCATATGATTTTCATTTGCAGTGATTCTTCTAGAAGATGGAAAAATACGGAACATTATTCATCTCTCTTATGATTGTAGCATAACATTGACAATAAAACCCAATAAGGACTATATTAGAAAGGAATACAACAGGCCTGTGTTATTCATGAACATTGTTAGCTTTCCAACACTCTGCCAGAATATCTGAATCAATGAACTTGTAAGAAGAAAAAGGGGTGGAATACTAGTTTGGATCTGGAATGTCTTCCAAAGGCCCATGGGGTAAAGACTTGGTCTGCAGCTTGTTATTGAGAAGTGGTGGAAACATTAAGAGGTGGGGCCTGGTGGAAGGTATTTTAGGTTACTAGGGACATTGTGAACCAATTAAGAGTTTCTCCCATTCTGTAGGCTATTTCTTTTTTTTTTTAATTTTTTATTTTTGAACAATCATACAAGTTTTTAACAAAATAATATCAAATATGTGTAGATTCTGGATATTACAGTTACCCCCAGGAGAGCCCCCTCAATTACCCACCCTTATCCCTCCCTTCCCCCCATATCTCTAAAAAAGGATTATGTTGTATAGCATTATATCTTATCTGGATTTAACATATGATAATAGACCAACTTTCTCACTGGCCAGGGTCTAGTCCCAACCTCCACAGATGAGTGGAGACAATCGACCATTAGTTCTCTGGGTTAAGCTGATTTTACTCAGCATGATTTCTTCCATAGCCATCCATTT
>PVKS010049240.1:0-12068 GCA_004027875.1 Aplodontia rufa
AAAGAGAGAGGGACAGTGAGAGAGACAGAGAAAGAGAGAAACAACTTTATTTAATTTTTCACCTGGCCTTAGTTGCTCCAACACTTAGTTGTGTACGTGGTGCTAGGGTTTGAACCCGGGTCCTCATGCTTGCCAGGCAAGCGCTGAAACCGCTGAGCCACCACTCCAGCCCCCCTTATACACTTTTAATTGGAATGATTCCACAAGAATGGGCTGGTCATTTTCCCTTGTTTATTCATTCAGTTATTTATTTACATCAGCATGGAGGTGTATGTGTATATGTATAATATATGTATATATGTATGTATATATGCATATATATATAAAATCCTATGACTTATAGTCCCATACTTATTTGTTTGTTTGTTTGTTTTTATACAGTGGTACTTTACCACTGAGCAACATTCTTTCTCTTTATTTTTATTTTTTTGAGACAGGGTCCCACTAATTTGCTTAGGGTCTCACTAAGTTGCTGAGGCTGATCTTGAACTTGTGATCCTCCTGAGTCTTTGGGATTATACATGTGCATCACTGTGCCTGGGTCTTATTTATTTATTTACTTATTTATTTATTATTTAAAGAAAGAGGGGACAGCAAGAGACAGAGAAAGAAAGACGCTCTTTTTATTTAGTTTCTCATGTGACTTATGTGACTTTCATTCCTCGCACACTTTATTTTGTACTGGTACTGGGGTTGAACTCTCAATAAGTCACCACTCTGGCCCCAATTTTTGTTGCTCAAATTGTTCCAGCTTTTTTATTTTCTCCCAGCTTTTTTTTTAATAATCATTTAATTAAGAAAATTAATGAAACATCAGTAAATAGTTACTTTTGTGCATTGAGCAAAATATTGTTCAGTTTAATATTCAATATTTGATTTCTTTTCGTACTGGAAAGGCTCTGAGCTTCATCCCTAACCCTTTTTAAATTTTATTTTGAGACTGGGTCTCACAAAATTGCCCAGGCTGACCTCAAACTTGCCATTCTCCAGGCTCAGCCTCCCAAGTCACTGAGATTACAGGAGCACACCACTATGCCTTGCTCAATTGTTGGTTTCTGTTATTTGTGACAGTTCTCAGTTTGCTACAGCTGAATTCCTTAGTCATATGTTATGTAAGAAGAAGAGGGAAAGAACATGAACACATCTTTGTTTTTCCTCCTCTTCCTCAACTCTGCCAATTTTGTCAGATAAATCCCTAATGAAAAGAAAAGCCTGCCAGTTAATAGTTCTTTTGTACAGTTTTTTTTTTTAAGTGTTTAAAGATATGGAAACTTGGATGACATTTGTATTCCCCAGTGGTGATTCTGAGTGGATGTTCAGGATGGAGTGGCTGCTGACCCCTTGAACACAGCTATTGTGCTGGGCTAATATTGTGTTTCCGTCTATAGTTTATCACTGAGGGTGCTGATCTAAAACAAACCTTCCGGTTTATCCAGCTAGTCCAGAACACATCCATTTAGCAGCAAAAATATGGTTAAGGATTTCCTTGCAACTGAAATTTTTTCATTTGGTGGAAAAACATTACATAAAATATTTTATTAAGTATTTTTCAGTTATTTCATTTTGTTCATTGTTATATTCAATTATGTATAGCATTTTATTTATATCTCTACAGGATTTATTACATTTTGCCTTATAATTTCTACTTTATTAGTTGACCTATTTTGGTGTCTGTCTTTTTTTTCCTCAGTTAAACAAACTTGGAGACAAAATCTGTATATAAAACATTTTTAAATAACTACATGCTTTGTGGCTCTTTGTTGTTGAAAGGAGGAAAACAGTTTTAAGAATAAAAACTTTTTATTTTTTTGGTACCAGTACTTGAACCCGGGGGCACATAACCACCTAGCCAATCCCTAGCTCTTTTCATTTATTTATCTATTCATTATGTATTTATTTATTTTGGTACCAGGGATTGAACCCAGAGGCATTTAACCACTAAGCCATATCCCCAGACCTTTATATTTTTTATTTTGAGACAGGGTAAGTTACTTAGGATCTCTCTAAGTTGCTGAGGCTGACTTTGAACTTTCAGTCCTCCCACTGAGTCACTGGGATTACAGGGGGGTGCCACTGTGCCCAGCAAGAGTAAAATATTTTTCTTATTATTTATTCCAGAAATAAATAAAAGCATGTACATTGATTTGTGAGGTGAAGACTTTTTTTTTACTTGCAGAAGAATGGGTTTTTTTAATTTAAAAAAAATTTATTCAATAAATATGGACTTAAAATTAGAAGGGAATCATTATCAAACAATTAAGAACAAATGTATAATACCAGAGCAAGCCAAGGCTGATGCCATTCCATGGTTTCCCCCCTTGGATTCCCCATGGTTCCATATTTCCCCCATTAAACCCCTGTGTTAAATGAACTTCTCATGGAAGTCGAAGGTTTCCCTCTGAATTGATTCCCCATACTCCCTCACACCAGTCTCCTTGATATCCCCTCCTCCTTGCCCCCCTCCCAGCATCCTAGGCAAGGTTCCCCCTGTTAGTATAAAAATTCATACATGTTGAGGTTATTATTAGCTTAGCCATCTATCATACTGTTTCCAATTGTATTCTAAGGAATGTTTGTTTGTTTTTTTTTTTAAGAGAATCAAAAAAATTTTTAAAGAGAGACAGAGAGAATCAATTTTATTTAGTTTTTCATGTGGCTTTTGTTGATTCAACACTTTGTTGTGTACATGGTGCTGGGGCGAACCCCCCGTCCTCACATGTGCCAGGCAAGCACCATAACCACTGAACCACCTTTCCAGCCTCCTAAAGAATGTTTTAATCTTATTTTTTCCATTAATTTGCAATTTTATATCACTGCAGGAGCAAAAAGCTCACCCATAAGCCACATGTTGAAGATGATCATAGTTTATTAAGAATTTTTCTCTAATGGCAGATTTGTTTTAATAGCAAATTAAGCTCAACAAAGATCTAACATATAGAGTGTATGGCTAGCCAGGTGCTGTGGCACATCCCTGTAATCCCAACAACTCGGGATGTTTAGACAGGGGGATGGCTGGCAAATTCAAGGCCAACCTGGGCATCTTTAGCAAGACCATGCCTCAAAATTTAAAAAGATCAAAATTGAAAACAAAAATGGATGGGAATGTAGGTTGGTAGAGTGCCACCCTTCATTGTATAGAGTGACCATATTCCACATATTCATAAGCATGTAATGATGTTGAGAAAGGACCATTTATCCAAGTATTCACAAAAATCCTTAATCTAGAGCAAATAGTGACAATCTAACCAAATTATACTACTCATGCCATAATTATTTCTCAAGATTTCCCCAGGATAAGGGAATTAAGACTGCAAAAAATATAGCTGTATTTTTGACAGAATATTTCATAATTCATCTAACCAATATATTTTTTCTGTGTTTTAATGATTCCTGCTATGAACCCTTTATCAAATGTACCACTAAATTTTGACCAATGAAAAAAATGTATTTGTGCTACAATTAAGTAGGTATATTGTAATAGTGATGTTAGGTGGAGTCGGGTATATCTTGCTCTGAGAGGTTATAAGCAAGCATGATGTCAAACCAGTTGTAGAGAAAGAACATGTGTAGATTAAGAGTGTATGCAGGGCATTAAATAGCCCTACACAAACTGCCACACAGTCCTGAAAGGTGACAATGAAAAAAGTGAAAGAACTTTAGAAATTAACACTTTAGAAATATTGCAATTATTATTGATTTCTATAGTCTTGAATTGTTTTTTGTTTTTAAAGAGCGACAGGAGAGAGAAAGAATAAATCAACTTTATTTAGTTTTTCACGTGGCTTTCAGTGCTCCAACACTTTGTGTACATGGGGCTGGGGTTTGAACTTACATCCTCCCGCATGTCAGGCAAGTGCCGAGCCACCACTCCAGCCCCCAGTAGTCTGAGTTTTAATCCCTGCAATATATCATTGGTCAAGTAGTAGCTAGATGGACAATGCAAAAGCTGACATGCGGAGCCTGAGAAAGGTTACATGCTGTCAAAATTGATCTTTTGTGAAAGGAGAGACAAAGAACAATTAGCTTGCTGTCTTTCTGGAGTTATTTTAATTACATATCCAGGTATTTATCAGTGCTACATAATAATCATATTCTGTAGATCATTAAATTCAGTGTCTTCTATCTTCCAGGTCCTGTTAGACAGTTTACTTTTGGGGTAAGGGTGGGGATATACTAGGGATTGCTCTACCACTAAGCTACATCTCCAGCCATTTTTATTTTTATTTATTTGGTACCAGGGATTGAACCCAGGGGTGCTTAACCACTGAGCCACATCCCCAGACCCTTCGTTATATTTTATTTTGAGACAGGATCTTCCTAAGTCACTGAGACTGGCTTTGAACTCACCATCCTCCTGTATCATCCTCCTGAGTCACTGGGATTTACAGGTGTGCACCACTGCACCCAGCCCTTTTTATTTTTAATTCTGAGACAGGGTCTCACTAAATTGCCCAGGTTGACTTTGAACTTACTATTCTCTTGCCTCAGCCTCTTGAGTAACTGAGATTACCATCGTGTAACAAGGAAATTATTCTTCTAATTCTTGTTTATTTTTTCATTATAATCTGATGTCATGTATTTAAAGGCTATCTATATTTAAATTTATTTCAAGCACAACCTTATTATAAAAAGGTTCAAACATTATGTAAACATTTAACTTCTACAACAGAAGTCCCTGTAATTGCATTCACAAATACAACCACTATTAGCAATTGGCATATTTTCTTGAGAACCTTGTGATCATATTAATCTGAATATAATCTTTTTATATATAAATCTGAGAACTTGCTTTTACCCTTAGTAGCTCTGATACCCTCTGTTTTATAGTGTATGAGTCATTTTATGATATTTTTTAAAATTTGATAGTGTGTTTTTTTATTTCTTTCAGAAAACTAGGTTCAACTTTAATTTCAGCAGGAGACTGAGCAATAAAATTATTCCTAGGCAGCCAGATTTTTACATACTGCCTCTCTTATTGTCTCTACCTTAATGAAAATGAAATTAAAGTTTTACCTATTTTATTATAGGTAAATTTTCTACTGATGTCAACAGTTTTTTCATCTGTTTATAAGTAGAAGGATATGAAGCATATTAGAACATTGTTTCACATGTAGCCCCAAATTATTTCAATATAGCATGTTTGTATATATAAAAGTGTGAAAACTAATACTTTTGAATCAAAGTAATAGATATCCAGGTTATAATTTGAGACTAAAAAGTATCTCTTTTTATCAATTTGCATAAATGCATTATAAAAAGCCATAATTCAGTTAAGGCACTTGCCTGGCATGTGCAAGTACACAAGTTCAAACCCCAGCACCATGTACACAACGAAGTGTGGGAGCAATGAAAGCCACATGAAAAACTAAAATAAAATTATTTTCTCTCTCTCACTGTCCCTCTTTCTTTAAAAAACTAAATAAAATAAAAGGTCATAATTTTTAAATCCTGAAATTTTAATTGCTAGGGACAGATTTTAGAGCTAACTTATTTTTGGTTTATTTGAACTTATCTCAGAGGTTTAAATGAAAACTCAAGTTATCCTTGTCATCCCAATAGAACTTTGAGAACTTCAAAAAGAATATTTCTTCTACTTTTGTTAACTTGGATAAAAAATTCCAGGACCAACATAAAGCATAGTTGCTTTTTGAAATCACATCTTATTAGCACACACGTTGCTTCCAAGGACATGCTTCATTCCTTGTGAACTTTCCTTCCCTGATGCCTAGCTAGAAGAATAGAACTAACTGCACAGAATTAAACAATAAGGTAATGATGGGAAATCATGTAGGGTTTTGAAATGTTGGAGTAAATGTGATTCAAATTTATGTTAAATATGAGGTTCTGCTGACTGTCCTGTGTTTCCTCACTTTTCCAATGTCACAAATCACTCAGCTCTTCAGACAAAAAGAAAGAAAAAGAAACATGAATTTTCTGCTTTTAAGGAGAAAAAGAATAACATCCTGCATTTGTTAAGATAAGCAGTCAAGATTGGGTGGGTACCTATAGAATTTTTCACCTTTTAATGTGGCAAAGATTATTTTATGCAGAATTATTTCATGTCGGCAAATGTACTGACCTGGACATGCTGGTGGAAATGTAAAATGAGCAGTCCTTTTGGGAAGCAATTTGGCAATATTTATTATGAGTCTTCAATATTCCTTTGGCTAGTAATTTCTCCTTTGAAAAAGCTGTTCATTGTAACCATATTTAAACTTAAGTACCCAGTAATTAGGGAATGCCTAACTAAATTGTGGTAAACACACATTGGAATGCTTATTTTTATTTTTATTTTTTTATTTTTTATTTTGGAATCTAGTGTTGAACGCAAGTGTGCTCAATCTCTGAGCCACATCCCTAGCCATTTTCATATTTTATTTTGAGACAGGGTTGTTTAGGACCTTGCTAAGTTGCTGAGACTGGCTTTCAACTCACAGTCCTACTGCCTCAGCATCCCAAGTTGCAGGGATTACGAGCGTGTGCCACTGAGCCTGGCTTATAGTTATTTTTATTTTATCTTATTTTTTTAAAGATAGGGAGGGAGAGAGAGAGAATCAATATTTTTTTTTCTTCTGGTTTTTATTTCTCTATGTGTATGTGGTGCTGGGGTTTGAACCTGGGTTAATTCACATGCCAGGCAAATGCTTTAACCTCTGAGCCACTACTCCAGCGCTTTATAGTTTTTTGTTTTTTTAAAGAGAGAAGGACAGTGAGAGAGAGAGAGACAGAAAGGATCAAAAAAATTTTTTTTAAAGAAAGAGGACAGTGAAAGAGAAAGAGAGGAACAATTTTATTTAGTTTTTCATCTGGCCTTCGTTGGTCCAACACTTAGCTGTGTACGTGGTGCTGGGGTTTGAACTTGGGTCCTCGTGCTTGCCAGACGAGCACCTTAACCACTGAGCCACGGCTCCAGCCCAAGAGAGAATCAATTTTTATTGAGTTTTTCACATGGCTTTCGTTGCTCCAACACTTAGTTGTGTATGTGGTGCTGGGGTTTGAACCTGTGTACTTGCGCATGCCAGGCAAGCGCTGTAACCACTGAGCCACTGCTCCAGCCTCTTGTTTTTGTTTTTAAGAGAGAGAGAGGGGATGGAGTGGTGGCTCAGTGTTTAGGGCACTTGCCCAGCATGTGCAAGTACATGGGTTCAAACCCCAGCACCCACATATACAACTAAGCGTCAGAGCAACAAAAGCCATATGAAAAACTCAATAAAAAATTGATTAAAGAGAGAGAGAGGGACAGTGAGAGAAAGAGAGAATCAGTTTTCTATGTGACCTTCATTGCTCCAACACTTCATTGTGTACTTGGAGCTGGGGTTTGAACCATGTACTAGCGCATGCCAGGCAAGCACCATAACTGCAGAGCCACCGCTCCAGTCCCCTTTATAGTTATTTTAAATGATACTTGGAAGAGTTTGTGTAACATGGGAGAATGTTTGTTCTTATGTTAAGGAGTGGAAAGTCTGGAAGGAATAGGATGAAATTAGAAATTTTGTATTTACTTTTTTCTTCTGTATTTTCAGTTTAATTTTCTGGGAGAAAAGGATAAGGCCAACTAAAAGTGTTAATGACTATGTTCAAAGAGCTGACAAGGGAAGAAACAAGTCCAGAGAATGGAGATACAGAGGAGGCTGTACATGCTACAGCTTGGAGCTGATAGGTGGTTTGAAAAGTCTGCTAGTTTCAACTTTAAGAAGCACAATGGAGTTGGGTGCTGTAGTGTATGCTTGTAATCCCAGCAGCTCAGGAATCAAAGACAGGAGGATCACAAGTTCAAGGCTAGCCTCAGCATCTCAGCTAGGCCCTAAGTAATGCATTAAAACCCTATCTCAAAAAAACAAGGACTGGGAATGTGGTTCAGTGGTAAAGCACCCCTGGGTTAAATCTCCAGTACCTAAAAAAGCCAGAATGGTGTCTTCCCTATTCCCCTATTCTTGTCCACTTTCTGGATCTAGAACTATTCTAAGTAATAAATCTTAATATACTATCTCAAAATACATATAATGTGTACCCACGTGATAGAAACAGCATTGTGTGACGTTGTCCAAATTTTTCTCAGTAGCCTCTGTATAGAAAACAGTAGATTTTCAGAGACTTTAATCGCTATGAATATTTTTGAGAATATTTTTAGGATATTTTGAGGATATTTTTGAGAATCCCAGAAATGGGAACTAGGGGGAAATAAACAAAAAACAAAACCTAAAAGGAAAAGAAGAAAGCTGGAGGGAAGAAAGAAAACAAAACAAAAAACCCTGGCACCAGTATGACAGCTTCAAACTGCTGTTTCCCCAGGGCTAATAACATAGTACCAGGAATTTTCTTCTCTACTTTCAGGCCTGTAATAAGGAAATGTCTCTGTCTGACCAATATCAGGGGCACATCAGCTTCAGATATCCTGGAATTGTGGTGAGTTTGAACCACTCGGTATAGCTTCTTCTTTTCTTGAAGTTGTGTGGATACAGTCCCATTGGATATATGAAATTATTGACTTATCCCAACTAGAGTTTAGTAAGTTTCTACTACTTTTGCATTAGGATTAACAGATGAAGTAGAATTTGAAATTTGCTTTGGAAAATGTATAAGATTTGGACACATGAATATGAAGAAATAAGGGAATGAATAAGAACAAAGACACATCTAGGAAATGTCAGAATACACCTTTCTGCAAGTAATTCGGAAGCGTATGGTGGCATTTACTTATCCTTGAAATTCATTAGGGGTTTTCCTTCGCATGAAGTTTAAGAAGTAAGATATACAGAGGGTTGGGAAGAGAGAAGACAGGAATTGATTAGAAAGATTAATTTACACTGAAGTGTTTGGACTGCATTCCCTGATGTAGGGGTAGAGGTACTGGAGATTGAATTAGGGCCTTACACCTCAGGCAAGCTCTCTAGCTCTAAGCTACAACCCCAGTCCTTTATAAATTTTATTTTATTTATTTTTGGGGGAGGGATAGGAGGATGCAGGTGCTAGGGGTTGAAACTAGAGGTGCTTAACCTCTGAGCCTCATATCAACCCTTTTATTTTATTTATTTTTTTGACGACAGGGTCTCACTAAGTTGCTGTGGCTAACTTTGAACTTATGATCCTCCTGCCTCAGCCTCTTGAGCCACTGGGATTACAGGCTTATGCCACTCCACCTGGCTTAAATTTTATTTTGAGATAGGGTCTGGTTGGACTGAATTCTTTAATCAGGAGGAAACCACAGAGGTTCTTTGAAATAGGGAGCAGCCTAGTGTGAGTTTGGGTTCAGAACAATCAACCTGGCAACTTTGTGTAAAGTAATGCGAAAGGAAAGACTCTAGGCAAGGAGATCAGTTAAGAGACCATTAAAGACAGGGGAAGTACTGTATGACTCCAGCTATATGAGGTAGTTAAAATAGTCAAATTCATAGGCAGAAAGTAGTATGATGCTTGCCAATAACTAGGGGGAGTTACTGTTCAGTAGGGATGGAGTTTCATTTTCGGAAAATGAAAAAGATTTGGAGAGGGTAGTGATAGTGGTTGTACAACAAGGTAAATATACTTAATGCCACTAAACTGTGGCATATAAAAGAATTATTAAAATGATTAGTTTTATGTTGTGTATCTTTTACTGCAGTTGCCAAAGGAAAATAGAAGAAAGGCCATTTTAACAATCTGGGTGATCCATAAGCACAATGGCAGTGGGAATTGAAGGAAGTGAGTAGGTTAGAGGACAATTTCAGGGGTGGGAAGGGATAGTCTCGCACCTGATTAGATATGTTGCTAGGGAGAGGAAGGAGCTTACGGAAGTTTAGAGAAGCAGTCTCAACCTTGAAGGGACTATGAGAGTCAATCACCTGGGCAACCTTTAGTAAAATCCAGATTACTTTACCTTATACCAGGCTTACCTTAGTGACTACAGAGATGCTAATGCTAATGATGATAACTAAAACAGTACACATACAATGAGGGGTTTAGGATAATGAAGATTATTAATTCACATTTGGCTGTGTTGAAAGGACTGGGATAGCACCCAGTTAAAAAGAATTGGGGCCAATAAGAGAGAGAATGGTTCTAGAGATGTAGCACTGAAGTTGCCAGAGATGACAGGGTACCATGAGAAGAAAGTGCTAAAATCAGAGCCTACACTGGCTGTTGTGTAGAAGGGATAGAAGGAGAAAAGAACCATTAAAAATCAAATGGCTAGGAAAGAAGAATAAAATAGTCAGTAGAGTGTGCATTGTCCTAGATATTCAAATGATCAAGCATAAAGATTGAAAAGGGGCCTGTGGGTTGGGTAAGAAAACAATGGTGACTCAAAAATGCAGATGTATTCAGAAAGAGATTAAGTAGTGAAAGGAGAAAACAAACAGCAAACATGACCTAATTGTGTGTGTGTGTGTGTGTGTGTGTGTGTGTGTGTGTGTGTGTGTTTGGGGTTGCTATTATTTCTTTGTTTTTTTCCTCAAGGAATGGCAAAGAGAGAGAAGAGCCAAGTTAGGGTTAGTCAGGTTAAGACAGGGCTTTTCTGGATTGGGTAAACTTGATACTATTTTAGGCCAGTATTTCTGCAGGTTGCTTGTCTGTTGTGAGTCTCCTGCCTCCCTGCCTGTTTCTTTTGGCATTCCTTCTCTTCTCTCCAGCCTTATAGCAGTGGAGTGTCTTTCTTTTTTTTTAAGGGGGAGGGAGAGATAAAGAATCAACTTTATTTAGTTTTTTATCTGGTTTTTGTTGCTCCTACAGTTAGTTGTGTATGTGGTGCTGGGGTTTGAATCTGAGTCCTTGTGCATGCCAGGCAAGCATGAACCACCATTCCAGCGCGTGGAGTGCCCTCTTTATCTTCCTTGCTCATGTCCTTGGTGACTATGATGGAATCTTCCATTTGCTCCTCTAGGTCAGTTCCTGCCTCCCTATACCAGCTCTTTACCCTCAGAGGCTGACCTGCATTGATCACATTGACAGCCTTCCTAGGTCTTTAGTTTTTTTGCACTGTGCCAACGAGGAGCCCCAGCAGGACACTGGGGAGAAAAGAGGAAGCTAGAGTAGGGTTGGAGCAGTTATTCCCTCAACTCCTAATCTGTTGGGTCACCTCAGTTTGGGTTAATTGATTGAAGATTCCTTCTTCTCTCAAGTCAGTATCTATAGAGCCGTCTTCTTGTAGGTCTTGGTGCAACTTCCTCTCCAGGTCCCTGAGGCCTGGATGTGGAAATAGCCCCTCTGTTAATAGTCCTGAAGTACCATGCTATTTTTCCCTTGTGGTTTCCCTGTACTGTGCCCTACCTTTATAAATTACCCTTTTATTAAACCCTATACCATCTGTTTCCTGTGGGAACTTTAACTGAAACAATGATCTGATCCAGTTTCATGGTTTTAAATATCAACCACATGCTAATAGGCTCGCACATTTATGTCTCTAGCCCAGACCTTTTTCCTGGATTGCATAGTCATGTTATCTAGCTGCCTGTAAGACTTGATTGTCTAATGCGTATCTCAAGTTCCTGATCTTTCTTCCTAAACCTATCACTGGCAACTCTATCCATCATTTGTTCAGGACAAAAATCTTGAAAGCAGCTGGATGCGGTTGTGCACACCTGTAATCCCAGCGACTCTGGAGGCAGGAGGATTGCAAGTTCAAAGCCAGCATCAGCAACTTAATGAGACCCTGAGTAATTTAGCAAGACCCTGACTCAAAATAAAACATAAAAGGTCTAGGGGTGTTGCGCTCAGTGGTTAAGCACCCCTGGGTTCAATCCCTGGTACCAAAAAAAAAAAAAATCTTGAAATCATCCTTAATTCCTTTTTTGTCACACCACTCCCAATCTGTTGGGACATCTAAGTAGATCTACCTGCAATAGTATCATAGAATCTAACTGCCTTTTACCATCTCCATTCCTATTGCCCTCATCCACCTTCCATCATCTCAGCTCTTATAACCTCCTAGCTGGTCTTCTTGTACCTGTCCTTGCCTTCTTTCACTGTTTTCAGTGCAGTAGTCACAGAACAGCTGCCAGTGACTGCACATTTCAGAAGAAAATCCAGAGTCCTTACAATGACCTAAAAGGCCCTCCCTATAGGAACTACTTCCCACCCCCATCACCTTTGTG
>PVKS010049241.1:0-12067 GCA_004027875.1 Aplodontia rufa
AACCTACACCCTACCTAATGTACACAGAAAGAGAGCAGCTCTCTCCTGTAAGTGCTGATTTTTACAAAACTTTTAAATTGAGGAATTTAGGTTTCCAACAGATTCAGGGACATAGGAAGAATTTAACTTTGTTTCCAGATTGAGTACAGTAGATCAAGCCACTTGACTTCTTGAACATTTCTCAAATGTTCACAGGACATGAAGTTCCTGATCACATGGTTGTCTTTTAAGCTAAGATTCTTCTCTTATTAATAGGGTTTTATCTTTCTGGTCAGAAGACTCTGCAGAATGTTATTTGAGCAATGTCACACTTTCTAACAGAGATCTTATGTAAAGTTTTATTTTAAAAAAATTCTACCAATCTCTTCAGCAGAATGTTCATTCTAAGCTTTTTTAAATAAATCACTTCTTTTGAAAATCACTTATTCAAACATTCATCTTTTTGATCGCAATCTTTTTCTATATTTCACAGTGAACTATTACTTTGTGATCATTCTTTTGCCTCAGTGCAATCTCCAGTCCAAAGAAGGCTCTACATTTTTGTCTGTCAGTCCCCTCCTTTCTTCACTCCTCTTCTCATCCACATGTTAGTAATACTCTTTCCAATACCCTAACATTTGCTTTGCCCCTCTGTTTACACTGCACTCAGTTCAGAAAACCCCAAATTTGGATGGGTTTATATGCCTACAACTAAGTCTTTACTCCATGCTTACAACTATGTCTTCCTGAACAAAGTCATACAATAGGGCACATTAGTTCTCTTGCTGTGATACATATACAAACTGAAATGGATCCCTACTTCCTGCTCAACAATCCTATTGCGTTTCTTTGGTTGACTTACTCTCCTACTCTCTGCAACTATTTCATAAACCTTCTTCACCTTCCTTATAACTCCTATTACCGGTGGAAGTCTGTCACCAAGATGGTCCCCAATGACTGTGCCTTGTAGTATTCACACCCTATGTACTCCCTACTGACACTGTACCAGGGTTGGTCTGAGTGACCAACAGAATACTGCAGAAATGATGATGGTATGCCAGTTCTAAGATCAGTTATAAAAGGCACTGTGCTAACATCTTGTCAGCTTGCTTGCTCTGGGAGAAGCCATGGTGTGAGCTGCTCTATGGAGAGGTTCCTGTGGGTCAGGATGGAAGCCTTCAGCCAACAGCCATGTGAGTGATCTTGGAGTGGAATCTCCAGCCTCATTCAAGTCTTAAGTGCAGTCCCTGTCAACAGCATGATTGCAACCTCCTGAGAGATCCTGAAGCCAGAGTCACCCAGCTAAGCTGCTCCAGCATTCCTGACTATCAAAACCTGTGAAGCAAAGAGTGCTTTTGTTTTAAGCTAAGTTATGGGTAATTTGTTATACAATGGTTAACTGATACACCTCACCTCTCTATTTTGCTCTACGCAGATGGGGTCTCATCTTGCCAGTATACCTTCCTCTCCACACACCCAATCCTCTCCAGTAAGAAGGGAGCAGCTGCCCTTCCACCAAGAGAAGGCCAATTCCTCTCCATGTGCTTTGGATTCCAACTCTGTCTTCTCATCTTATACTATTGTTGGCTCTTTCTTATTCTCAGTGTTTGCCTTTCAGCTGTTTTTGTTCTTTCTTCACTCAATTTTAAATACTCAATGTGCCTGTAGGGAAGAGGGAGTGGAGGAGGGAGAGAGGACGGGAAGGAGGGAAAAGGGGAAAGGGAAAGAAATGCTCCGCATTTAAGTCTTCCTAATCTTTCACCTACTACTCTATGGCATAGGCTGCTAACTGATCCTCAATATACATGTGCTCCTCCTTTTCTTTTGTGACAGAAGACAAACAGGGTTACCTTTGGGGATTGGCAGAATGGTAGAAGACTATTCTGTCATAGCTTTTTGTGCAATAAACAGAAATAAAACCAGCATATAACAAAACCAATATAATGGAATAGAAAAAAAGGAGTTGAAATCCTTATTTGTTTTACTGAGGAAATTTTCACATATTTAAATGTATTCTTGGGCTGGAGCGATGGCTCAGCGGTTTCGGCGCTTGCCAGGCAAGCAGGAGGACCCGGGTTCAAACCCCAGCACCACGTACACAACTGAGTGTTGGAGCAACTAAAGCCATGTGAAAAACTAAATAAAGTTGTTTCTTTCTTTCTCTGTCTCTCTCACTGTTCCTCTCTCTTTATAAAAATAAAAAATAAAAAAAATAAATGTATTCTTATCAGCCATATGTCCAAAAACCAACTGAAAATCTCAATTAAAATAGTTTTCAAAACAGAACATATGATAAAGGATACGAATGCTCCTACTACAAATGTTGGATTAAAGACATGGTTCTGGAAGGTGAACAGTGTCAGTCCCATGTAGGAAAAGATGAAATTCTCTGCCAAGAAATTGAGAAGCTCAAACAACTGAAACAAAATTTTAAAAGGTTAGTTCAGAAAATAGTTAGGTCACATAATTTTAAAACATGAGTATTTCTAAGATAATGAAACAGACACTTCACATACATAAAGTTCATGCATAAATCCCAAAATATGTGTCTCAGGGAGGAGTGAATGTAGAGATGACAATTCCAGTCCCATAGAAAGAGTGAGAAATGTTGCCTCCTCACGTCAATCAGCTTCCCTTCTCTGAATCTCCATTTTCAGTCTTCTCTTCCACTTCTAAACCCTGTCAAATTTTTCCTTTGGAATGTTCCTTGTGTCCTTTACTACTCTAGTTTAGCTTCCAACACTTCCCACCCATAATGCTGCAAGAAGACCCTAGCTGGTACCTCGACACCCCCATATCCTATCCCCACGATGAATCTCTAAAAATGGCAGTTTCTTTTTTGTTGTTGTTGTTATTTGTTTGTTTCGGTATTGAGGACTGAACCCTGGGGGCGCTTAATGTCTGAGTCATATCCCCAGCTCTTTTTATACTTTGAGACGAGATCTCCCTAAGTTGCTTAGGGCCTCCCTAAGTTACTGAGGCTGGCTTTGAACTTGAAATTCTCCTGCTGCAGCCTCCTGAGTCGCTGGAATTATAGGCATGCACAACCACACCTGACTCCTAAAAATGGTAGTTTCAAGATGCAGCTTTTGAAGGTAAATGGATGGCTATGGTAGAAATTATGCTTAGTAAAATCAGCTTAACCCAGAGAACCAAGGGTCAAATGTCTTCACTCATCTGTGGAGGCTGGAACTAGACCCTGGCCATTGAGAAAGGTGGTCCATTATCATGTGCTAAATCCAGATAAGGTGTAATGTTATATAACCTAATACTTTCTTAGAGATATTGTGGGTAAGGGAAGGGAGGGATAAGGGTGGGTAATTAGGGGGGCACTCCTGGGGATAAATCTAATATCCAGAAACTATACACATTTTATATTGTTTTGTTAAAAACTTGTATGGTTGTTCAAAAATAAAAGAAAAAGAAAGATACCTCCCTCTCTACAAGCTATAGGATCCAATTCAACTTCTTTTTATCCTGGAATGGAGTGCTGCAGGACCATCCAGGTTTCACTGACATGCTGCTGACTTCCCTTTTTTATGGGTCTTATGCCTCAGGGAGGGTTCCTCCTAGAGATAGGGCTTATGCACTATGGTGCCCTCCCTACTGCCTGCCCACCCCATCCCATTCATGTCACTGCCTCCCCAAGTATCATTAACAGTAGGTTTATAAGATTTGCTGAATGAAGTGAAGGCCACTGTAGTTATCTTTTCCTGCTCTTCCCGCATGAGCCCTCTGGCCTACAACCCCAAGGAGGGGGTTAGAATGTGGGTTCAGCAGTCATAATGCCTAGGCTTGATCCTTGCCTTCCTCCTCTGCTAACTGTGTAGCCTTGGGCAAGTTAGTTAATTTCCCTCTTCTTCTCCTTCTTGTTCTTCTTTTTTATAGTACCAGGGATTGAATCCAGGGGTGCTTTATCACTGAGCTACATCCCCAGCCCTTTTTATTTTAAAAAAAAATTGAGACAGACCTTGCTAAGTTGCTGAGCCTAGCCTCAAACCTGCAATGCTCCTGCCTCAGCCTCTTGAGTTCCCGGGATTACAAATGTACACCACCACTCCTTGCAGTTAAACGTCTTAAAGCAAAGCTGGCTTATTGCAAAAGAATGAGAATAAACTTTAAAATAACTAAGTGTATTGTTTAATTTTATTTAACTAAATTAATAGATTATTATTTATACTTATTTGTTTTAATAACTACACTTATACGTTTTACTTTGTGCCTAATACTAAACTAAGTATTTTGCATGTGTTATCTTGTTTTTATCTCAGATTTCCATGAGAAAAAATAAATTAAAAAAAGAAAAAACAGCTCTGCAAGGTAGGTACTATTAGTATCTATATTTTATTTTATTTAGTTTTGTTTGATTGTGGTCCTGGAATCAACCCAAGGGCCTGTTAGGCAAGTGCTCTACCTCTGAGCTATACCTCTAGTCCTTGTGTGTGTGTATGTGTTTTTCTGCTTTTTAGATGGGTCTCACTATGTTGCCCAAGCTGGTCTTGAACTCAAGGAATCAAACAATGCTGCCACTTCACCCTCCCAAGTAGCTGGAACTATAGGTATGTACCACTAGGCCTGGCATTATTCTATTTTAAAGAACTGGGGCATAGAGAAGTTATGTAACTTACTCCTAGTCACACAATCGGTAAGTAACAGAAAACAATACAATGACTGCAGAGTCCCAGCTTTAATCTACAACATAGGAGCTGGCAAACTTTTCCTGGGAAGGGCCAGAGAGTAAATATTTGCAGCTTTACAGGTCATAAGATCTCTGTCACAACTGCTCAGCTCAGCCAGTGTAGCATAAAAGCAGCCATAGGCTATACACTTTTTAAAAAAAGTATATGTGGGCTGTGTGCCAATAAAACCTTTTTGAAATGTGATTTTCATACAACTTTCATGGGTTACAGACTCTTTTCCTGATCTTTCCTTACTCATTTAAAAATGTAAACCCATTTGTAGCTCATAGCTCAGCAAGGGCCAAATCTGAGTTGGGGGCTAGAGTTGGTGAGCCCCTGCTCTACAATTTACTGCCTCCTCTGTAATGTCTGCCTTTGTTTCCCTTAGGCCTTTCCAAATCCTTTCCATTCACAGAAATCCTACCATTTCCTCTATGATAGCAATCCAAATCCTCAAGACTCAAACCATTTTTCTCCTTCTCTGATGGCCTATAATGCCATGGAATCTGATGCACACAATCTAGCATTCCTATCAGTCATGTTTGTTTTATGTGCACAAGCTTCTTTCTCATCAGTAACAGGAATGGAAGTTCTTACTCTGTGGTTTATTAATGCCCTACCATGACACCTAGAAAAATGCTGAACACCTCCACGCTGGTTTTCTTCTCTGTACTTGATGCACTGAATTAATTTGTAAAAAGGATGTGTAACTCCAGTACATATGCCTGCAGGGAGTAGACTAATTTCTTTTGGAGGCCTGAGGAAGGCACAGGTCATAAACTAAATCTGCAGCTTCAGGGCAAAGAGAAGAATTTCCGGACCATTGCTGCTGCTCTAGTGCTGATCCTTTCTAGCCTCATCTCAGAAACAGCTGGCAAAACTGAAAGCTCATGATTTTCAGGATAATCATCATCAAGTATGCCTGCATTTCTATTCCAGACAGTACATTTTGTTCATTTATTTGTCTGATATACCTCTTAAGACTGGAAAATTATACACCTATTTTCTTCATAATTCCTTGTTCAGGTAGCTTGTGCAATTGATCATTCAGTACCTAACCACTGGTGCGGTTCCCTGAGGTTCCTAGAAACAGAGGCTTTGCAGAGCCTGAGTAAATACTGAAGGAAGTTAGTCTTCTATGGCCTAGCAGATCTAATCAGACTAGAAATTAATCTTATCTGTACCATACAACTGCAGTTCTAGTCAAGCCAGACTGAGTTTCAAAAACATTCCTCTTAAAAGAGGCTACATTAGGCTAAGAGAAGAAGCTAACTGACTGGTTATTGGAAGCACAATAGTAGCCTCTGGCTATTCTGCGTACATATGTCCACCCTAAATAAGTTATCACTCTTCAGCTTGCCAGTCATAGCACCTTGAATAGAGCAAAGACTGTTTTTAAGAAAATTTGTGTTTTGCTGAAAGGAGGAAAATTAATTCAGAAACTATAGTTTCTCTTACCTGTTTTGTTCTATGCTGAGACTCCGTGGACAGATTATTGTATGTGTAGTGTGCTTGAGTGATGCCACAAAACAATACTGCAACAACACCTATAAAGACAACAAATTCCAAGTTCACAAAAGGATGGCTCCCAACTTTTATACTGAGACTCTTGTTTCACGGAAGTCAATAATATGCATAGTATTATAATTTTCATTTACTTTGATTTACTTTGCCAAAAGGAACATCTTCCATTGAAAATCTTTTTTACATTGTAAAATGACAGCTTAAAACCCAACAAGTATGTACAAATATGAAGAAGATGATCCACTTGCAGAAGTTGTTCACTGAGTCATTCCTTGGAAGGGCTTGCAATCAAAAGAAGAAAGTAACCCACCTGTGAAACCCCATGCTTCAGCCAACAGAAAGGTGCTCCAGGACATCAAGAAGAACAAGCCTGTCTCCAGCAGCTGGAACTCCCGCAATTTGGTAAACTTTGTCACGTGAGACAGTTAAGCCTGGTAACGAGATCTTGGAATATGGAAGTTTGACAACAAAAAGAAGCATCAAAACAGGCCGACCACGAAAGCAAGAGAAGAGGTCTCTAGCCCCTCTAACACAAAAGCCACACAACAAGGGGCACCAAGGTGAAGAAACTCTTCAAAATGAGCATCTTACTGAGGAGTCAGCTGTCCGCCAGTGAGGAGGCATCAGATTAGCCACTCCTACTGCTTTAGGGGTCATCACATAGCTTGCCAGAAACCGCACAGTGGAGGACAAGTAGAGAAGAGCAACGAATTGTATACACAGCTTGCCAACTTTGAGATTGTCCAAAGCAAGACAGATTCCAGAATTCTATCAATTTACACTTAGAAAAAACATACAATTCCACAAGATTTCACATTAATTTGACCATTTGGCACATCTGTGATGTAGACAATTCATTCCACAATCAAGAAACTGAGGCATTTTACTTACTTTATACTACTCTAAAAAGTATCTGTAGGTTGACAAAGGAAGGATCTACGCCAAGTTGTGACAAATCTCAGGTTAGAATCTAAAAAGTCACTTCAGAAACGTCATACTGTAACGAAATGATGAAAAAGATATACTTCCTACCCTTAAGGCACCTGTAACAGGAAAGAAATACTATCTGTGCTGTCTCCTTCGGAATTCTTTTACTGTCTTTTATGTCCCAATTCACCTATAAAAAATGATCAGAGAAGTCTCTTCCAGCAGGTATACCAAACTAAGAAATTTTTTCTTTCTTTTTTTAAAGATAAAGGGACAGAGAGAGAGAGAGAGAGAGAGAGGAGAGAAGAGAAGAGAGAGGGAAACAATTTTTTATTTAGTTTTTCATGTGGCTTTCAATTCTCCAAGACTTTGTTGTATAAGTGGTGCTGTGGTTAGAACTCATGTACTTGTGCATGCCAGGCAAGTACCATACTGCCGAGCCACGGCTCCAGCTCCAATTTTTGCTTTTTATTAGAGAGAGAGAGAGAGACAGACAGACACAGAGAATTGATATTTTTTATCTGCTTTTCATTTTTCTGACACTTAGCTGTGTATGTGGTGCTGGGGTTCAAATCTGGGTCCTCACTGATGCCAGGCAAGTGCTATACCACTGAGCCACCTCTCCAGCCCCAAACCAAGAAATTCTTGAAAAAAAAAGCATTTGTTTTATATAAAAGTAACTTAGAAGATTTATAGCCGGTAACTCTTTAAAGAGCATCAAGCCCCACCCAACTTTCATTCTGTCCTCATCCTCTACTTTCCTACAGTGAGATCCAAACAGGCAAATTGTCAAAGTTTCTATCATATTTGCATCTGCCACAACAGCAGAAGCCAAGCAGGCAGGGACCACGTTTGCCTTGTTTGCCTTTGATACCCAGAAAACAACATCTGGCATGTAGCAGGCAATCAAGAAATCTATTTTGAATGAATATAAGAATGGTCTGCCCATTATTTCTCATAGCTAACTAGTAGCAGTATCAGGACTACAACCTAAGTCCTTTGGGCTCTCAGCCCAGGGCTCTACAGCACAACAATTAAAATTGGGAGTTCTAGGATGAAATTCTATATGTCCTCACCAGAAAACAATATTTTGTTCACGTAACATCAGGTTATGTACATCTCCTGTCTGTCCTATTAAACAAAGAGCAGAAGACTGCCAGAATGACCATCAGCATACAATACCCAGAGGCTCTTTGGAATATATCTACCTAATATGAATGTAATCCACAACTTTAAAATTCAGCCTCAAAGGGATCCGTGTCTAATTAGGTTCTCGTAGCCAAAGTTTTAGGGCACCATGCTGTATGCAAAGCAATGAAATTCTTTAATTTACTTATTGGCAAAGATTATTGCTTGAGATTTTCACACCAAGCACTTGGTTATAAAGTTAATAATTACAACACAATTCCAACCATGGAACTAGGAGAAACCAGAAATTATGGGGTTTAACTACTTCATGAGGTTAACAAGATAAACAATGATAAAAGGATATTAAAGCTGTCACCACTCCAGTAGCAGCACCCATCGCAAAAGATCCACTGAAGATCCCAAGGAAGATCCCAATAGACTTGAACATTGCTGTGACATCAAAGGTGTGACTATTGTCTCCAGCTGGCTGGTATGCCACTATTGAACTACAAAAGAAAGAATGCTCTTACTTCTAGAAGCAACTTTGACTTAAAAACATTACTTAGTATAGAAATTTAAGGATAAAATCAGAAGGAGAAAAAAAAACTAAAACATTTTGGACTTGAATAGTCAAAATAAGGGTAAAAGGTTACCCAAAAATCCTGCAGTGCATCCAGCTAGCAAGACAACTCAGATTTTCCTTACATGATAATTTTAGGAGGTAGAACATCGTAAAGGCCTCTGCATAAAAGTTGTAACAGGCCTCAATTCTGTGCAGTAATAAACTTTTGTGATTCTAATGAATAATTACTATTACTAAGAGCTCCCAAAAGCTACAACATACTAATGAGAACAAACTAATGAAAAGTCCCACTTGTTTCCAGCAGAGACATACAAATATAAAGAATATTATTCAACACTTAACCCAGTCACATTTTGTTTTCCCTATGGAAAAAAAAGGTGACTGAAGAGCTCCTCTAACTTTTAGAAAACCAGAATGGGCTGAATGCCTAATATGTATTCACTCATTAAAATGGACTTTTAGAGGAAAAAGGGCTCAAAAGGCCTTCCAAGGAATTAGAATCCACTCAAAAGTACAGCAGTACTCTGAGCATGCCCAGCTGGACCCTCCACCTCAAACTTCTGAAAGAAAGTCACTCTGTACTAAGCCAAGACAGGCAATTACATGGGATACTCTCCATCTTGAACTCACAGTCCAAATCTAGTCTGAAAAAGCTTCTTTTATAATAGTCACCCCAGGAAATCGAAACAGCTGAGAAAATTGCTCTTGCCAGTAAATCTTTGCCAACAGTACTTACTGGTTCTCATCTCAGTTAATTGAGGTATCAGCATTGTAAAGTCTAGACTCAAAAGCATCATACAAGTCGTGTCAAAGAAAAGGAGGAAAAGCACATTTCTAAAATAAAATGAATTCACCCTGTGGTTACTGCAATGTATTTTTTTCTGATTCAAGGCTAAAAAATGTGTTTGGAAAACCATGTGCAACAAGTTCTTTTCATACATCCTAGGTTAAATTTAAAAATATCTAAGACCAAACTAAAACTTCCTAAATTGTTATCTACTTTATTGAAGCACAGGACTAACTAATATCTGATAATGGCATCTACAAATTTCTGGGACAGTGTGAATTCAAAAAATTTAACATTTGTGTTTAAAGATTCATTTTGGGACCAGTAGATTTGACTTTTTTTTTTGTACCAACAATTGAACCCAGGGGTGCTTAACCACTGAGCCACATACCCATCCCTTTTTGTATTTTACTTTGTAACAGGGTCTAAGTTGCTTAGGAATCTTGCTAAATTGCTGAGGCTGATTTTGAGCTTGTGTTCCTCCTGCCTCAGCCTCCCCAGCTGCTGGGATGACAGGCATGTGCCATCATGCCTGGCTGATGTTTTTTAAAGAATTAATTTATTTTTTCATCTGGCCTTTGTTTCTCCAACATTTAGTTGTGCATGTGTGCTACAGATTGAACCTGGGTCCTTGTGCATGCTACGCAAGTGCTCCAACCACTGAGCCACCACTCCATCCCCTGATATTGTTTTTTTTTAAAGAGAGATGGACAGAGAGAGAGGGAGAGAGAGAGAAAGAGAGAATCAATTTTATTTAGTTTTTCATGTGTCTTTCCTTGCTCCAAGACTTTGCTGTGTAAGTGTGCTGGGGTTTGAACTCAAGTATTTGTGCGTGCCAGGCAAGAGACGTAATCACTGAGCCACCGCTCCAGCTCCCCCAACATTGTTTTGATAAATATGAAAAAGCCTTTGAAAGCATGCTACCTTACCTACACATAAAGGATCCCACCATCACTGAAATCTGACCTTATTTAATATAAAAATATATTAAATGACTGGAAAAAAGAAAAGATATTGCTACAATAACCTTCTTTCTTCCTGGGAATATTTTCCAAGATGCTGGCTGGAATAAAATATCTATGCCATGCCTCATGAGGTTGTTTTGCCAGTATCAGTTCAAGTAAATTCAAGATTCACACTAATCATTATTTTATTCTTTAATCATTGAAATATACAAGGATACTTGGAAAACATGATGTTTCTTCTGTTTTAGGCAAATGCTGGCCTCTGGATTGAAATCTTAATTGGTCTTTTCCACAACAGCCAATATTTTATCCTGAACATTAACATTTTTACATACACTTTTTAAAATTCTGAAAGTCAAACAATGTACAGTTTGTATGTGTGTGGGAGGGGTTAACTGCCCTATCATTCTACTTCCGTGACAGAGCTATTGTATTTTCCTTATTTCATTCCCCTCCTTTTGTTACATGTATACTATTTCGTATTTAATTATAACCACAGTGAACATAGTTTTGAATTCTGCTTCTTTAGCCAACAATGATCACGATTTTTAAAATTTATTTAACTATGTGTGCATTGTTAGACATTAAGAATTTATTTCCAACAGAAGAGTCAAGAGACTGTGGTGTGGGCTATGTGGGGGTGATTCTGGATTAGGATCAGGTGCATATCATATTGTTACTACATATGCATTTATAACTGTACAACCACACAACTCCTGAATAAATAAAAAAGAAATTGTTTCCAATATTTTTATTTCTGTAATGAAAGAACATCTTTGCTATATTCTTTCTTTTACATATTTTGGGCTACCTTCCTAGACATAGAGCATTATCATACCTATGACTCCTTTTACATGTTGCTAAATTGCTTTTAAAAAGGTCTCCATTACAATTTTGGAGGGAAATATGATAATATCTCTCAATTTTTAAAAAACAATCATACACAATAGTCTAGAAATTTTACCTTTAAAAATATCCTATATGGTAGATAGCTTATCACGTGTTAAGGTTTAAATATGAGATGTCCCCCCAAAGTTCCTGTTAATGCAGGAATATTCAGAGCTAAAATGATTAGATTATGAGATAAGTAACCCAACTGGTCCATCCTAGTTTGAATGGGCTGACTCAGTGGTAATGGTAGGCGAGTGGGGCATGGCTGAAGGAGGTGTCACTGGGGCCTTGCCCTAGAAGGATGCAAATTCCCTGTGGACCCTTCCCCACTTCCCTCTCTCTGTTTTCTTACTGCCATGCCCTTCCCCTATGTTGTTGTGCTTCAAATTGGCCCCAGAGCAATGGAGTCAGCCATTTATGGACTGAGACCTCTGATACCTTGAGGCAAAATAAAATTTTGCTCCTCTAAGTTGTTCTTGGAGGGTATTTTGGTCACAGTGATGTAAAACCTGACTAAAACACCCAGTGCATATGAAGCCCTGGGTTGGATCCTCAGCACTGCAACCCTCCCCTGAAAAAGTATCCTATAAAACAACAACAAAAG
>PVKS010049242.1:0-12066 GCA_004027875.1 Aplodontia rufa
AGAAGAAGAAGAAGAAGAAGAAGAAGAAGAAGAAGAAGAAGAAGAAGAAGAAGAAGAAGAAGAAGAAGAAGAATCAGCAGCACAGAGTGCAACATCCTCAGAATCCTGTCTTGGTGTCTTTGTGTCCCAGGTCATGTGTCCAATGGCAGGTGCATCTGTAGAGGTTCACAGAATAGTGGGAAAGAACTATTAATTCTTTAGCTTCATTGTTTGGACTTGAAGCACAAGTCCAGAAACAAGTCACCACTTCAGAAAGTTTGCTTTAATTATATCTCCAAAGAAATATCAAAATAAGCTTTTGTCTATCAAAACATCTCTCCCCTCCCCTTCCCCTTTTTGCTGGTATAGGGCTGCTTTAATCAGCTTCTTTGTGCATATGACCAAAAGACCCAAGAAGAACAATTAGAAGAGGAAAAATTTACTTCAGGCTCATGGATTCAGAGGCTCAGTCCATGGTTGGCCGACTCCATATTTCTGGGTCCAAGGTGATCAGAGCATCATGGTGGAAGGGACTGGAGGAGGAAAGCAGCTAAGGACCTGGCACCAGAAAGCAGAGAGAGCTCTGCTCACCAGGGACAAAATATAAACCCTAAAGGCACAGCCCTGTGACCACCTCCTCCAGCCACACCCCACCTGCCTACAATCACCACCCACTTAGTCCATGCAAGTGGATTAATCCACTATTAGGTTACACCTCTCAGGACCAGCAATAGGAAGCAGAGAGAGAAAGAGAAGCCAAGGACAAGATATAGTCCCCAAAGGCACAGCCCAGTGACCTCCTCCTCCAGCCACACCCACCTGCCCGCAGTCACCACCCAGTTAGTCCATATCAGTGAGTTAATACAGTGATTATATATAGGCTGTCATAACCCAATCTTTTGACCTCTGAACATTCTTGCACTGTCTCATACATGAGCTTTCAAGGGACACCTCTTATCTAAACCATAACAAAAGCACAGGTTGTAGTCTGTCAGGTCTAGCAGAAGGGACTGTTGAACACTTTCAGTCCAGGGAAATATGCAAGGAAGGAAACTTCTAGAGAGGAAAAGAAAAATCAAGGTTTAAGAGGGCTGAAGTTTCCTTTCAAATGAATTATGCTAATGACAGGGTCTCAAATGCTTTCTAATTTTACATAATTATAGTATGTATTTATTACAGAAAATGCAAAAAATGTAGGTCATTATCTAAATTCAACCATTGAGAGCTATTCAAGAAAAAAATAGATGACCAATACTGCAAATGTATATAGTTACATGGACACAGATGATTAGTTAGATGATGAATGGATAGATACATAACCAAGGATGATAGATATAAATAAATGATAGAAGATGTATTTATGTGAGGATGGATGGAAGGATGGATGGATGAATGGATGGGTGGATGGATGATAGATGAATAATGGATGGTTGGGTGGATGGATGGATGATGATTGGATAGCTGGATGATCGGATTGATTGATGGGTGGATGAATGATGGATGAATAGATGGGTGGATTATGGATGGATGATGAATTAATGATGGATGGATGGATGGATGGATGGATGAATGATGGATACATAGATGGATGGTTGGATAGATGTTGGATGCATAATGAAGAGATCGCTGGATGATGGGATGGATGGATGGTTGGATGGCTGGATGGCTGAATGGGTGGATGATGGATAGATGATGGATAGGTGGATGGATCTATGGATGAATAGTGGTTTGCTGCATAATGGGATGGATGGATGAATAATGTATGGGCAGGTGGATGAATGGATGGATGGATGATTGATGGGTGGATGAATGATGGAGAGATGATGGATGGATGGATGGATGGATGGATGGATGAATATATGGATGGATGATTGATGGGTGGATGGATGATGGATGGATGATTGATGGGTGGGTGGATGATAGAGGGATGATTGATGAGTGGATAGATGATAGAGGGATGATGGATGGATGGGTAGATGGGTGGATGGAAGGATGGATGGGTGGATGCATGGATGGATGGATGGTTGGATAATGAATGTTTAGCTGGATGATGGGATAGATGGATGAATAGTGGATGAATGCATGATGGATAGATATCTGCATATCTATGTCTAAATAAGTAGATACATGCATATAAAGTGTGTGTTTGTGTATGGAAAAATATAGGTATTAATGCACATGTAGACAGATGCAGATATGCATGGATATGGATCATATGAATACAGATGAATGTACAGAGAGTCAGATATATAAATAAAGATATACCTTACGTGTTGAATATGTGTTCCTCACTCATAAAGTGCGATCTCTGTCAAAGCAGAGCTGAACTGAGGACCTCAAGGAATAAAATATGGGCATCTTTAAAAAAAAGCTTCCTTCATTACTGTTTCAATGCCTGACTGTTATCATGTAGTCCTTTTGTATCCTAAATGGCTTCCTGTTCCACTCAGTCTTGGCTCAGTCTTGCGTGCGTGTCCTTTAAGAAATGTTCTTTACCAAAGAAAATATTTACAAAAACAACTTTACTCTGTCCATGATTTTTTTCCATTTAATGATATATCACAATCATTTTCTCATCTCAATAAAGACTTCTACATCATATGTATGGATCCCACCACATACCATTATAGGTCTGTGCTCTTTCTTGAACCGTGTGTCCTCTGGGTTGGTGCTAGTTTTACTAAATAACCCCAAGTAATAAAATCTTGCTACTGTCTTCACTCTCCCAATGGCAACCTGTGAAAATTTCCTCCATTATGGAGAAATGGATAATCAGAAAATGCCCAGATTGTCTAGACAGACTCTGCTCCAGCGTCTGTGCTCATGGAGGGCCCTCTGGTTCTCAGTATGCCTCTGCTCACGGTCTGTGCTTGATGAACGATGGGTTAGTCAATGGAGCTACCTAATAGCAGATCAGGAGACTAAAACAAAAAAGGCAAGATGGGCAAAGACAAGACTGGGTAACACTTCTCTCTCCTAGCTTGGGCTATGTGTCAGTTGGGCTCTGGGGAATGAAGGGTTCTTATTGCTGCCCACTCTGATACGGATGGTCTTGGAATAAGTGGGCTGTAACTCTCAGGGCTCCCAGCATTGGAGCACCAGGCTGGTTATTTTTCACAATGTTCTGAGAAGCCCAGAGGCACCCAGTGTCCCTCCACTTTGAATAAGAACTGATTGAACATGGAGTGAGGGACCAGTCAAGTTAAGCTTCCCAAGGCAGGGGACCCAGAAGACAGTGCAGCTTTCCAGTATGCAAGGAATATCTGCCCAGAAAACCAAGGGAGGAGCAAGAAGGAGGCACAGCAGATTAGAACAAATGCAACCTTGGCTCACAGCAGAATTGGTAAATCATGGCCTCTCTTAAGAAAACAGGGTGTTGGCAGCCTGTGGCTGTATGCTATTTGTTCTATAGCTGATAAAATGAGAAATTAGAGTCGGGGTGCTGTTTGCTTCTGATACCAGTAGTTCAGGAGGCAGAGTCAGAAGGATAGGAAGATGGAGGCCAGCCTCAGCAACTTAGTGAGGTCCTGCGTTAAAATAGAACATAAACAGGGATGGGGATGTGGCTCAGTGGTTAAGAATCCCTAGGTTCAATCCCTTGCATCCCCCCAAAAACCAAAGGAGCGGAGATGAACTGCTTGCATGAGTACAGATGGTAGCACCTGTGTGCAGGAGCAAGTACCAAGAACGACAGTACCAATTCCAAAGTCCCTGACAATCACTTCAGAGAATACCCAGCTCTCTAATTAGACCTTTGAGCATAGCGTATGTGTTTGCATGCAGAGGACAAAGCTCAGAAACAGTCAACCCAAACGTGAAGCATATGATGGTGTCACAAAAGATCTTGACTTCGCTCTTACTCATTTCTCAACAACGCAATTGGCTTTGCCTTTGAACATGTCATTGTCCCTCCTGTGCATGGTGTGTCTGTGTGGCTGGACGTGGACTCGGGGCCTTTCACATGTGGGGCAAGTGCTCAGCCACTGAGCTACACAATCAGCGCTATGAAGTTTTTTCTAAGTAACCACAAAGAATGGCTTCCAAGACCTCCTCAGATTACCAGTCAGCGGACGCTCACGTGCATTCTATAAAGCACTGTGGTATTTGCAAACGACCTCTGTACCTGATGCGATACACATTAAATAATCTCTGCTTTAGTTACAACACTGATATAATGTAAACACTGCGTAAACAATTCTTAGACTCTGTTGCTTAGGGGAAAAGTCTGTGCATACTCAATACAGGTGTGATATTTTTTCCCCTGGATATTTTGAATCCTCTGTTACTCCTGGAATCACAACTTGTCTGTGCAGAGGGCTGAGTGTATTTAATTTTATAAAGAGAGAAAGAATGCATTACATGCACAGAAGAAATATGGAACTACCCTGTACCTCAGTAGGAGATGTCAGCAACAAACCTGGCCTCTTTCTAATCAATCATGGGACCCTGATTGTGGCCTCAACATGTCTTGCTGTTTGATGCTGCCCATGGGTCCCTGGAGTGACCGCATCTCTGTGCACCCTGAAACGCCCGGCATTCACATCTCCTGTCACTTAGGGCATGACTGACAGGTATGGGCACTGACTACTCAGGTTGGAAAAACCTGGTCCCAACAGGATGCCGTGCATGAGTGTCTTTTGTGGCTATTGATGGACCTCCTTCCAACTTATGATTTCTCTCTATTGGATCCTCTTTTTGCACTACCCACTCAGCAGTTATAGCACTTGCCTGGCAAGCAGGAGGACCTAGGTTCAAACTCCAGCACCACATACACAGCAAAGTGTTGGAGCAACAAAAGCCACATGAAAATTAAATAAATTTATTCTCTTTCTCTGTCTCTGTCTGTCACTCTCCCTCTCTCTTAAAAAAAAAAGATCAAATCACACTTGCAAGGTTCATGGGTGGGATACCTTCTTGGAAGAATTATGCCAGCCTCTGAGGGGATGCTATTAAAATCCAACCAGAAGCCCACCTCAGCTGACTGCAGTGGTACACACTTGAAATTCCAGCAGCTCCAGGAGGATCACAAGCTCAAGGCCAGCCTCAGCAACTTAGCAAGGCCCTGAGCAACTGAGATGCTGTCTAAAAGTAAAAAATAAATGGGATAGGGATGTGGCTTAGTGGTATAGCATCTTTGGGTTCGATCCATAATGACAAAACAAAACCTATCTCAAACACTGTGAGGGAGTGACAGCCAATCTCTCTGTCCCCAAACAGGCGATCAAAGAACTCAACAGTGTTTCTCCTTACTCGGAGGTCGACATCAGAGGCCTGCCTTTGCAAAGGTCTGGATTTGCTCAGTAAAAAAGAAAAAGAAGATATTTCACAAAGACTGGGGAGAGAAAGGTTGGTGATGGTTCAGTGTCATGGCCCTGGCTATAAAGAGAGCCCAGCTCCATAGACTCACAAGGGGACTCTACTGAAGACTGCAAGCTTCTAAAATGCACACTGAGGGACTCGTGCACAAGAAGTGTGTATCTAACCAGAGGAAGCCCTCAGCTGTCAGTTCAGCAAGAACCAAAGCTACCGAAACCTGAGTGCTTGTTCATGAAACAGGTGTTCACCAGCCATCAACGACTGGTGGATGGTTCTAGACCAGGGACAGGGTCTTTGGATAACATGGATGTATAATGTTCATTCGTGAGTACAGGGCACAGTCTGACCACTTCCCTCATGTATATAATAAGCAGTGACCACATTCCAGTCATCAGTATCTCCAGCCTTGACTGAGTCTAAATATTGGCAGCATTGAAACTTCAGGGTGGGCTCTTTCACCCCAAACAGGTAGCTTGGGGTAGACGTGCTAGCCTAGTTGACCTTGTCTCCGAAAGCACAGCGCGTAGTCAATTCGTGAATCTCACCGTGTGCTACCTCGCACCCGTACCCACCCGTTGGTGATATCTGACACATGCCTGTGCCACCCAGTCAATCTTACTATAGAACGGCCAGCCAGGCCATTAGATTATAGGTAGATACACAGATGAATGGATAGATGGAAGATAAATATATAGACAGATACATAGATAAATGATCAAAATTATACATATATTTCAACAGATGGGTAGATAGACAACATGACAGATGAGACAGATGATAACACATACATGATTAAAAATGGGTTGATTAATATGCTACAGAATGGGTAGATAGGACAGCACAATAAATAGGTATAGACAGTTGCTGAAATAGATGAGAGATGCTATAGATAATTGATTGGTAATGGTTGATAAAAGTAGATGATAGATATAGTTGATAGACATAATAGATATGAGAAAGCAAAAGACAGATAAGAGATACTTAGACAGCTCATAAATCATGAAGATAAATGAGCAATGATAGATTAGATAAATAGATTAGATTGATGATAGATGATAAGTACATGGATAGATGGATACATATATTAAATAATGATAGACAGATGATAGATGATAGATAGATATAGATAGATATATAGATAGATAGATAGATACAAAATACATTGATTGGTTGATGGACAGAAACTCTGTGACTCCATTAGTCAAAAACACTCAAAGCAAGGAGGAGACTGTGCTGGACCGAAAAAGATTGTCTTTGTTCTCAGACGAAGTCCTTATCCGCAAAGAAGATCCAGAGCTTACGTGGGGAATCTATTAGGAGGAGAGTCACATCCTCATGCTGAATACAAGAGCAAGAAGCAACAAGTAACCTCCATCTCTTTCCAGCAGTGATGAGTACTTGGAAAATGTCAATTAACAAGCATCAGATGACCAATGCAAAAAAATACAAATAAAAAGTCCATCAGGCACGGAAGCCGGTTATGGAGGGAAAGTAACTTGGTGGAGAACATAGAAAATCTAAGCAATGGGCGAATCGAGTTTCCTCATGGAAGGGGAGGTTGGCATGCTTAATTGTCTTCCAATTGTGCTGTAAATTCAAGGAAGATCACCCCGCAAGTCACAAACACGGTGTTCATCTGCACAAGCGATTTCCTATTATTCTGCGGCATGGGCATGGCTAAGGCTCATTTGATAGAGGGTAATAAAGATGGAGAAATGCCCTACTAACTAGCAAGACATTGCAGCGATTTAGACTGCACTGACGGATGGACGCAGAGAGGAGGATGTGAAACACTAGCTCAGCTTCAGAAAGAAGGGGATACCACGCCAAGCATTCGTAGAAAGCTTTGTGAACCACCCGGAAAGGGGAGACATAAAGGAGCAATATTTACAAGGTGGAAATAAACCCCCAAATGGTACACTTGCTACTCTAGCAAAGACATCCTAAAAATCAATATGGACAACATAACGTATTACTTCAAAAACTGATTCACAGCAAAGGAGAATGGGAGCTAAACACATTGTGAACGGGAGTACGAAAGTTAGGAAGGAATTTCCTTTAAAGAGCAGAACGATATCACTGGAGATCAATTTTATAAGATGGGCAGTTAGCCACAGTTTCCAAAACTGTGCAAAAAAATAAAAACAGCTTTCATCATGAATAGACACATCTATAAATCTGTTGAACTACTTTGGAAAAAAATTAATGATCTAGTCATTAATTTTGCACACAAAAACACACACTCCAAAAATCCTCCTAAGAGATGATGCAATTAAATATTAGGAATCATAATAACCTAAGTGTTGGGGCTGATTTATGAAGTATATAGCTATCCAATAGTTAAAAATAAATATGTGCACAGAGACACATTTTGAAAAATGTGCACAATAAGAAAAAAAGCATATACCAGAATGATAGACTCATATTATTTATGCAAGATTTGTTTAATAACACAGCTCTACAACAAATTAGTTGTGGAGATGTATGCATGTCACTTTCAGACATGAATGGGAAACCAGGCACGGTGGTGAACACCTATAATCCTAGTGGTTCAGGAGGCTGAGTCAAGAGGATGAAAAGTTCAAAGCCAGCCTCAACAACTTAGAGAGGCCCTGAGCAACTTAGCAAGACCCTGCCTCAAAATAAAATGGGCTGGGTATGTGGCTCAGTGGTTAAGTGCCCCTGGGTTCAATTCCCAGTACCAGAAAATAAGAGAATAAGCGGGGCAGATAGTGGGGCAGAACTGTAATACCAGTAACTCAGGAGGCTAAGGCAGGAGGATCACAAGTAGGAGACCAGCCTCAGCTACTTAGCAAGATTCTGAACAACTTAGCAAGTCTCTATCTCTAAATAAAAAATAAAAAGGGCTAAGGATGTGGCTCAGTGGTAAAGCACACCTGGCTACTAAAAATTTTTTTTCAAAAAACAAAATAGTAAAGACTATGAATGGGAAAAATTCTTAAATACCTGAAAAGAGCAGGTTTGTGTAGGGAGGAAAAAAAAAACCACCATATATCTTCAGCTATATATTATCTAAAATACATGAGCAGAATTTTAAAATACATCTTTAGAAATTTAGTAACAGCATTAGCATTGGGTAAATATGAGTGTTGCATTTAGAGTGTTACTTAAACTACTGTAATGTAGTTTTTATTCTGAACTACTTAAATTTTTAATTTAAGAAGCTAGGCTGTTTGGGTTTAGCAAAATGTGTTCACAACAGACAATTCAAAATTGGAAAGAAAGTTGTTGCTGTGTTTTATTTCTCCCTTGAGATGAAGCTTATTTTTTCTTGTGTTTTAATCTCGTCCCCTTGTGCTTTATTGCCATTAATATTCCCACACTATCTGTAGCTCAGCCATCCCAAATCACAGCCACCTGACGGATAATGTAGTTGAATGGGTGATAATGTCAAAAGTCACTTCCCAGGGCAAAGACGGAGAAATCTGCCCTTAGAGTGTTGTTTTCAAAAAAAAAGAAAGAAAAAAAAGAAGACATTTCCTGATTTACGAGATCTCAGAGAACACAGTGGATAAAGCTGAGCTCAAAAGGTCAAAGAATAATAAACCCGTCTCATTATGCGCTGAGTTAAAAGGTGAACGCAGACTGCAGAGCTCACAAACAGCGGCTGTCTGCAAATGAAGCTTTGGTAGTTTTATCTTCCCTTCTGTGTTCTTCATGACATTTCTAAGATATTTGAAAAGAAAAACAAAACAAGAATAAGAAACTATTTGTAGAAGAAAATGGAAAAAGAAAAAGAAAGAAAGGAGGAGGAGGAGAAGAAAAAAAGGAGGAGGAGGAAGAGAAGGAGGAAGAGGAGGAGGGAGCAGGAGGAAGAAGAAGAGGAGGAGAAGGAAGAATAGGAGGAGGAGGAGGAAGAAGAAGAGGAGAAGGAGTAGAGGTAAAGAGGAGAAGGAGGAGATGGAGGAGGAGGAAGAGGAGAAGGAGGAGATGGAGGAGGAGGAAGAGGAGGACAAGAAGGAAAAGAAGAAAGTAGATGAGGATGAGGAGAGGTAGGAGGAGGAGGAAGAAGACGAAGAAGAAGAAGAAGAAGAAGAAGAGGAAGAGGAAGAGGAAGAGGAAGAGAAGAGGAAGAGGAGGAGGAGGAGGAGGAGGAAGAGGAGGAGGAGGAGGAGGAGGAGGAGGAACAGGAGGAGGAATAGGAAGAGGAAGAAGAAAGAGGAGGAGGAGGAAAGGAAGAGCAACAGGAAGAAGAAGGAGGAGGAGTTTGTCCTAGCCTACCTTCAATGTACATTAGGGCATGCCTAAGAAAAAAATTCAATTTGTTGTTTTGGAAAAGTGATTATTCTAAAATGCATTGCAGAAAAATTGAAGGAATAAAATATCATTCTGTCAACAACACAACTTTAATGAACCCTGAATTTCAAAATCTCATGTGTGAGATAATGGAAGAATGTTCAGAGTGAAAAATGGAGTTATGAGATCATTAACCTGAGAGTGGATTAATCCACTTGCATGGACTAACTAGGTGATGACTGCAGGCAGGTGGGTGTGGCTGGAGGAGGTCACTGGGCTGTGACTTTGGGCACTATATCATGTCCCTGACTTCTCTTCCTCTCTCTGCTTCCTGGTTACAGTTCCTGAGAGGTGTAACCTGATAGTGGATTAATCCACTTACATGGACTAACTGGGTGATGACTGCAGGCAGGTGGGTGTGGCTGGAAGAGGTCATTAGGCTGTGCCTTTGGGGTTTATATTGTGTCCCTGGTGAGCAGAGCTCTCTCTGCTTCCTGGTGCCAGGTCCTGAGCTGCTCTCCTCCTCCACACCCTTCCACCATGATGTTCTGCTCACCTTGAACCACAGCTGTGGAGTTGGCCAACCATGGATTGAGCCTCTGAGCTGCTCTCCTCCTCCACCCCCTTCCACCATGATGCTCTCCTCACCTTGGACCCAGAGCTATGGAGTTGGCCAACCATGGACTGAGCGTCTGAGCTGTGTGTGTGTGTGTTCACACTGGGAGAGGGTAGAGAGGGTGTTGGCAGGTGACCTACATTCATGATGACATGGCGCCATAACATGTGGAGGTGCTAGAAGAGCTCAATAATGTGGCCCAGGGCTCAGGAAGTACCACATGTCAAGGGACATTCACCCAAACACCAAAAGTGGGTCAACTCATGCAATTGTGTAAAACTCCTCTTTGTAATATCATTTAATGCAATGACTTGACCATTCCAGATGAATAAGCACTAAATTGCAAGCTAAATGCTTAGATTTTAGAATTTCCCTCCATCTTCTCATCCAGAAGATAAACATCAGGTTGTTACTTTATGTCAGGAAATAACATGAAGTGTAGTGAAATTAGTAGAGAATGCTTTGTATTCTAATTCTTCATTTGCCAAATAATATTTATAAATATTTTAGCCAAATTTATTCAAGATAATTAATTAAATTAATATTTAATTGACTATAACTTTGTAAAGGTTGAGATAAGAACATAAATATGCATTAGATTACATCATGCTTATGTTGAATAATCCTTAAAAATTTGCATAAATGGCATTGTGATAAAATACCATTGCAATCTTTGTTACTTGGAAGCATGTTATGACCAGTTCACATTTCTTTTTTTCTATTTTGAACTTAGGAGTGATCTGATTCTTTGCGAATGCCCCGGGGGCACTGGAGTGGCAGAGCCAGTTGGTGAGAGACCAGGGATGCTGCTTCACCCCTGCACAGCGCAGGACACCCCCCAACCACGACCAATCATAACCTCCACCTTGCCAAGTCGTTCGAAAACCTGGCACCGAGACTTTGAAAGAAAGAACACAACAATCTTGAGTAAAACCAAACTGCTATTATTATTACTATAATAAAATGAGAACCAACACTTAACTAAAGGAACTGGGTACTTTGGGAGAAGGCCGCCTTCCTGGTAAGCTCTTCCCAAGGGGAAGGCGGAGTGGGTGGATAGGGGAAGACCAGGGTGGAGACATCAACCAAGTCTGGTGAGTCTTTGTGCTTCTGACGGCAAGGAGAGGAGGTCTCCGGCTGGCACACCTGTTGCTGAGAGTAGAGTGGAGTCTGCTGGTGTCTGGGTGACTCCTGGAGGAGGCAGAGCAGGGCTCACGAGGACACAATGTTGACTGTAAATAGGGTCCAGTGAGAGGGTGATGGGGTGTTGACTTGGAGGCTGTCAGGCTGGGTGTGTTCAAGGACTCAGATTTGTGCTCCGTGGAGGCTGCTTAGGAGAGCACTAAGGCCTCCAAGGCCCTGGCCAGTGCGTCAACTGCTTCTTCCTTTTGAGCTGCGAGACTTCCTGGTGGTAGGGACATGCGTCGCCTGCGCCAGGTGGGGAAGCAGGCAAGAAAGGCTGAAGGAAGGCGGTGGGGACCACCCCGGTTCGCATCCTCCCTCACCAAGGGGACGCTCCACTTCAGGTGCCCAGGCCTGGGCACAAAGGTTTGCTCCACACCACGGGTGATCACGGGCAGGAAGGCAGATGGCCCGCGTGCCTGGCTCTGCTCCCTGGACTTGCAATCAGGAACCTCAAGCTTTGTCGCCTGACCTTGGGGAAACTCAGGCTTGGCCACCTTATGCTGGCAATTCTTAGGCATCACCACCTTCTTCTCCTGAACCTCAGGCTTGGTCCCCTTGTGCTCGGGAACCACAGGCTTTGACATCTTCCACTTGGGAACTTCAGGCTTGGTTCCCTTCTGCTCCGCATCCTCAGACTTCGACGTGTTCCTCTCGGGAACCTCACCCTTGGTCCCCTTGTTCTCGGGAACCTCAGGCTTGGTCCCCTTCTGCTC
>PVKS010049243.1:0-12063 GCA_004027875.1 Aplodontia rufa
CAGCTGAACCTCATGTTCCCAACAGATTTGACTTGGTTAACCATGTTTTTCAATCCTGATAGCTCTGCTACAACTCTTTTCAGAATGTCTTTTTCTTTGTATAGCTGATCTTTCGTCTCATGGAATTGTTCCCTTATTTCCTTGTAGAAGTTGTCTCTCATCTCTTGAAATTATTCTCTGATCTCTTTCCTTATTTCATCTCTCAAGTCTTTGATTGAATTACTAATCATAATGTTGATTCAATATCTTTGGCTTTCATCTAGGGCCCTGCTATGGGGTCCCTGGGTGGAGAGCTATGGGTTAAGGAGGTGAGTTATTTCCCCTTTTCCTTATTTTCAGAGTCAGAGAGTGTGTCTTGTAGTTAAACCTTGTTACTCTTGGCAGAGTAATTGGAGCTTCTTATGGCTTTGCTTCATTGTGATGGGGAGCTATTTGGTTAAGACAGACCTAAAGATGCCAGAACGTTCTGCAAGAACTTGAGAAACTAAAGGTGCAAATACTAGTCCATTTCAACTAAAACAGATATGCTGATGACTATCACCAACTAGCAGTTTTTTTTTGAGAGAGAGCTTTCACAATCTATTATGATAGCAAGCAAGTACCCGTTTTGAAGCATGTCTATTTCTTCAGATAGCAGGGTCTCTCTGAAAGTGGGGAGAAGAAATGCCTAGGAATTCAAGGAAGTGAATTGGGGAGGTATAATAGCACACCTGCCTTAGCGTAAAGAGGAACAAGGGATTGGGGGAGTAGGTAATTCTATTAGGAATAAGGAAAACATAGAAATGGTGTGTGGGTAGGATAAAGACTGGGTGAGTATGAGAGAAAAATGCTTATATTTAGGGATTACCAGAGTACAGGGGAGGAAGAGGTTAGTAAGGGGCATGGTTATCTTCACTCACCAGAGGCTGAGGCTATTTTGTTATCATGAAATGTTTTCCTGATTGGAACCCAATGTTATAGGGATAGCAGTTGGGTTCAAGAAGACATAGAGAAAGTAGGAGCCAATCACCAGCACATACACATGGATAAATATTTACATCCACCAACACCAAATTCAGTATTAATCGTAAAGCAAGAAAGGAAAAACAAATCCCACAATAATGTCAAAAATTTAAAAATATTATATTCCAGCCAGATCTCCATTTAGAAAAAAAAAAAAGAGCAAATAAAAAACAAAACTAGTTGAGAAAGTTCTGAGATTTTCTGTCGCCTAGGTCAGCAAGTATGAACCATGGGGGGATGTGTTCAAATCTGTCATCTACCTGGGGATTCTTCGCAGTTGAACTTATCAGGGGAGAAGCTGTTTGGTTAAGTCCAGTGACCTGGTTTTTCTTAGAGGATCTCCTCAAAATTTTCTGTTGCAAAGGGGTATAAGAATCTACCTTCTCACACTTCTTGCAAGCATAGATTTCAGCTCCCCCTGGGCTGTAATCCTGAGATATTTCTTGGGTCTGGGTCTCAGAAGTTGTAGACAATCTAGTTGATCCTAGTGTAGATGTGTAGGTCTCTGACTGATCCAAGGAGAGTGGCCAGCTTGAAACTCACTTCCTCAGGATCACTGGCAACCCACTGTGTGTGACTTGTGATCTTCAGAAGTCCCAAGAGCTGCTCTGTGGTGTTGACTGAAACCCATGAAAGATGGTCCAGATTGTGCCAGTGCTAATGTGGTTCTCATTTGCAAGCACTAGGGGGCGCCCACCTGGAGAGGTCAAGGCCTGTATAGCCTTGGCTATGCAAGGAGCTCAGATGCTAAGGGGAAGCCCATGCTGCCCCATATATTCAAAGCTTCCTGAGGCAGATATCAGACCTTGCCTTGATAGAGAGATATAGGTCGCTTTTGCAGAGACTGAAGCAGAGGATCCCCTTGAGAAGGATGTGCCTGCTGCAGCAAGCTCTGTTCACAGACTCCTCCTATTTGGGCGTGTAGAGGGGTGGACAGTAGGTCACCATTGGATAGGTTGTCGAGCTGGAGAGGGGATTCGCAGTTCCATACAGCCCTCAGGCCAGATGGCCAGATGGAAGGGTGGTAACTTCTCTTTCTAAATCGTGGGGACTGAGGCCCCAATTTGCTGCTGAGTGACCAGCCCCGCTCTCACACACTGGTGTGAGCACTTATGTTAAAGGACTTTAAAATCAGCTCTAGTAAACCGTGAGCACGGGTGGAAAGTGTTGTCCACCGTGATTGAGTTAATGATCTTGTGCTGAATCCTCTCCTTCCCCGGCTTCACAGGCAGCCACTGAAGTTGGAGAGGGAACTCCCAGCACCACACATACCCCTTGGGAAATGGTGCAATCTTAGGCGATAGATTCTGGTTTGCTGACCTTGGTGTCTGAGAACCCAAGACCCTCTTTTGCTGAGGAACCCGCCCCACCCTCAGGGAAACCTCACAGTGTTGAGCCGGATGCTGCCGCTCTCACAAACAGCTGTAAGTTCGCTAATATGAGCAATTAATTCCCAGAGCTTTATACAAGATCATGTAAATTAAGAGCAGTCAGATCAAGGATTTTGCAGCCGGCCAGGTTAGGGTACTTGGTTAGGAAACTTGCTCCGTTTCTTCCCCTCGGAGTAGCTCCCCTCCCCCCGGGTGTGGTGCTGATTGCTTGGGCTCCACACACTTCTTCATATTCATTAATGGACCACATTATTCCTTTGGAGTTAAAAAATTAGCGGGGGGTAATGTTCCCCCACACTGGGAGCTTTGTCCTACCGTGGGAATCCAAGTGTTCTCCTGCAGCGTGAGGTGATTCTCAGGAGCTTCTCGGAGTCACTGTTGGTGGGGTGGACACCATCTTAAAGTCTCCCCATGTTACTATTTTCATCCTGACTTTTTAAAAGCCTTTTTAATAACTAAAGAATGCCAATAATTTAGATACAATTTTAGGCAATTGAAATTAACAAAAATTTTACAATCAAAATTTTATCATTTATTTTTATTTTTAAGTTTCACTCTTTTCAAATGAAATAAACTTATTATTTATAGTCATTTTTTTAAGAGAGAGAGAAAGAATCAATTTTATTTATTTTTATTTGTTTCTCCAACACTTAGTTGTATATGTGTGCGGGGGTTTGAAAAAAAATCCCAGTTTTATGGGGTGCATTCAGACTAGAACTAGAATGAGATAGCATGCTGTTTTACTGTTTGTGAGTCTCTCTCACTTGTCCCTATCTCTGTCTCAATCTCTCACTCTCTTTCACTTCACTCTCTCTCATCATATGAATCATCAAATCAAAAATATCCATGTAGATTGCATTCTAGAAAGAACTCCACAGCCATTAGGAAAGGAAGCCAATCAACCCCTTCATTTCCTGTCTAGACCCCAAAATTAAGTTCTGAAAACTACATATTGAAGTGATTATCAAATGCAAAATTGAAAAATCTAATCACAGTAAGCAAGGAAAGGCAGAGACTTAGTGAATCAGAAGAGGAGAGAGGAGAAAGACAATGAGCAGACACCCCAACAGTCAGGGATAGGGTTCAAAAACAGATACAGAGGGGAGCTGATCAGGGAATGGAAGAGTTATAGTTATACCCAAGATTTTATCAGAAGAGAGCCTCTTTCTTCCTGACCCACTGTAGTTTTTCTTGCCCCAAAATCAGAGAGGAAATGTGGTTATTGATTTTAAGCAAGGATTACCAAGGGTTCTGAAGTCACCTGTGTAGAGTGGAAACCTATCACACACACTCTGTCAAAGAAACTCCGCTGGTGATCATCAAGTCTTTGTATGATAGAAATTTCTACTAGGCTTGTTTCAATGTCATGGTGATTTTTATTCAGATCCCTGAAAACAGAGAGGCTTTGCAGACACTAAAACCTCATGTTGAAGTCAGTAAATCTTTAAGAATCCGGTACCACCATAGTCTCCATAGGTGAAAACCATCACCCTCCTCAGGAGCTCCACCTTTCATAGAGGACACACTGAGAATAGATTCCATCAGAAAATCACCTAGGTCTCGCGGAGGCAACATGAAGAAAATATTTCAAAAATATTGAACGCCTTTTCTTATGAGCAAAGAGGTGACTTCCAATAAAAGACACTTTTCATACCTTCCACTTTAATTTACTTGGAATGAAGATGATATGAAGCCTGGGTAAAACATGCAAACTGTATTTTATTGAAATTTAACAATAATTTCTATCATAAGTAAATAGGGTGTGCAAAGATTGCGAATTTGCATGTGATCATATTTCACAAATTTCCTCCAGAAGCTTGGTTAGAAAAAACAAAAAAGTGTATCCTGAGTGGGGAGAAGAATAGGTATAACAGGAGATGCTTTAAATTTATTTCTTATAAACGTTATGGAAGAAACTGTTCATGTGCTTTGAGAGAGAAAGGCTCTGAAACTCATTCTCTTCTCATTGTTTGTCTTTTTAATAACATTTGATATTTATAATAATTCTCATAAATTTGCAGATGCTTAAAGCAGGGTTTTACCCTCAGATACCCCCAGGAAACCACATCATCCAGTGCAAACCTGAAAGGCATCCGATAGACTACCTGGCTGAGACACAAATACAAAATCAGGAACTGGGGTCAGGTAGATAAACTCCAGCACACTGAGTTGAAGGAGTGAAAACTCTTCTCTTTTCTGTATAATTTGCTAAATTTTATCTCTTCCGGATGTGAAAAAGTCTCTGAAGCCAGTTTCATGCTACCTCTGTGCTGGTTATGAGTCCCGGTCCCACCAATTATCTGTCATATAAATTTAAGTAACTGACAATTTTTCTTTTTCTTTAATGTTTAGTTCTATTTTTTAAAAGGTAGATAGTAATAAATTGTGAGAGGTGCTCAAGATCACCTTTTAGATAATGCCGAAGAACTGAGGTGGAAAAACAGTGAACTCAAGGCAAGACTGCCCAGGAGTGCAGTTTTTAATCTCCTGTGGTAGTTTAAAATTCAGCTGTGATAATTAAGAGTTTAGCAAGCAAAAGTTCATCTTATAAAACATTTTCAATGAGTACTTTGTTTATGACATCCCATCTATGTAATGCCATTATCTTTCTACTCTGCAGATGTCCTGCATCTCTACTTCTAAGTTTCCCCATCCTTCACCCGATCATGAACCCTTAAGTTGTATGACATCATTGTGCTTCTTCTCCAGATTTCCTGCATCCTTCACCTGCCCATGAACTCCTAACTTGTACAACATTGCTATCTTCACATGGCACTTAGACCAAAGGCTTTGCTGTTATGGTCTGACATCTCAGGCATCCTTGAGCAGTTTTGTTCCATGACCATGAATTCAGTATCACATGGTGAACTTTCAGTGAAATTGTTCCTATTCCATCTCTCACAGTCTTAAAATAAATGCATTTATTTCAACATGATTAATGTTAATTTCTCATGTTTTTAATATTCTCTATGTAGAGATGATACAGAATGAAGAAGCAAATAAATCACTGAATACTGTAGTGGGGGTATTTATTTTACTGTTAAAGATTTATTTTTTTCTACAAGGAAGGAACATGGTGTTGAGGACGGGAAAGATTACATTACCAAATGACTTGCCTATCTTGGAGATCATATCTCTACACTGCACACTTGCTGAGTATGCTGTAGCCTGCATTGATGACAGAGGAGAGATCCAGAGTAGACGTGAAGGAAGAGAGGAGGAAGACAGAAATTCAGGCAGGCAAATGGCATGAATAGTTTGGAGCACTATTTTGCTGAAAAGCCTCTAGGCAACCAGCAATCCTAACTGTCTAAGAGAAACATGTCAAAGAATGTCATGTTCCAACACCTGTGTTTCTGTTGATACCAATGTGCTGGAAGCACCTTTAGAAAGTTTTGTGGTTTGTCACTTAAAGTATTTGAGACAAATTCCTCATAGATTAAATGGGAGCATGAAGACGTATCTTGCAAGGTTTCTATAAAAGTTTAAAAGATACAGCATATGAAAAGAAAAATATCTTTGTTCAGAAGACAGTGCTGAAAAGTATATTTGTGTTCTCATTACTCCAGTTTTAAAATGAGCAATTAAGACCCAGAGTAGTGAAATTATTCACTCAAGTTCACACAGTTACTTAGTAATAAAACTGAGTCAAGAATCCAAATTTGATGATTGTATGTCTAAAGCTCTTGTATTAATAAGATACCCATAGTGCTGTCCTTAAAATTTTGGACATGGAAAAGAAGCAATGCAATAAATGTGCCTTAAAGTTGTGCCTAAAGAGAAAGAGTTGGTGAAGGGCAGGCTAATGAAATCCAAAGAGGAGTAGGGAGTACTGTTTTTAAAATCAAAGACAGTATATGTTTTAGCAAGGAAACTGGAGACTCAACCATGACACATAAGGAAGGAAGAAGAACACTCCCAGGGAGCAGTGCAAAGAAAGGCAAGGAGTGGGAAATGTGTGCTCAACGAATTTGAAAAGACCCCAGAACAGTGGAAGGAGAAGGAGTGTGTGAGACACAGTTAGGGTGGTCAGCATGACTCAGATTTGTGGTCTGGGGATTCACAAAAAAGGACCTTCTCTTGTACCCTAATGAAACAGAAAATATTGCAAGATTTAAAGCAGCCATTATTTAACCTAATTTATGATTTAAGAAACTAATTATCCTGAATCAATTTATTTTTTAAAGAACTGTCATTAATAATTTTATTTTTAATACTTTATTTCATTATAACTTTATTAAAAATCTAAATTTGCAGGTAAAATTACATATATGTATAGATATAGACACACATCATGTACAACACTGATATGTAGAAATATTTCAGTCTTTAGGAATCAGTACTCCATTAAATTCAGACACATTCTTTTAAATTGGTAGTATGCTTTTTGAAAAATTTTTCATTATACAATGACTACACGTTCACTTGATATTAGCAAAACTATTGGATTGTCCAAGAACTAAAACAAAGGAATAAATTCACTATCCTTAGGCAAATCAACATGAAAAATAAAAATACAGTTAAAACTATAACTTTACTTTGTGGGGCTGAAATGGTGTCTCGGCAGTCCCTGGCATGTGTGAGGGTGCTGGATTTGAGCCCCAGTACCTCGTACACAATGGGGTGTTACAGCAATGAAGGCCACGTGAAAAACTGAGTTGAACTGATTCTCTTTTTCTCTATCTCTCTCTCACTGTTCCTCTCTCTTTAAAAAAAAAATATAACCTTGTTATATTTTTATGACAAGGATGGATAATTGGAGGGGTCTTGGGGGATAAATCTAATATTCCGAAATTTTATATATATATAAATATATATATATATTTATATATATATTATATAAAGTTCAACAAATAAATATATTAAATAAAACAACAATTTTGCTTTGCAAAAATTTGTTCATCAAACTAGATAAAATAAACAATGATTAGATAAAGTTTTTCCCTCTGCTGAATATTGTTTACTTTTTCTTACTGAAAATTATAACCACAGTCTGCAATCAAAAATTGGAGTTAAAATAATTAAAAATGAGTTGGATTTGAATGTGTGATGGATAAGACTTGAATCTGTGCTGGTCTCCACAATATCGCCAGAATAATACTTTGGTTTATGGTGTATAAAATCTTGGCTTCACAGATTCATAAAGTAATAATAATACCAGATCATCATTTTTCAACCCAGTTCTTAGGGATAAACTAAGTACTTAGCAATAAGAACCTCTAGGTGAAGGGAAAATCTCTGATCTGAGGACAGATGATGGAGAAGAAAAGAAAAGCTAATTCACATGCCTATGCTCTTGTTGCGCTCTTGGTCTGCAGCAGGGCACACACTTTATCTAGGAAGATGTTTTACACTGAAATCCTAATCACTGGTGTATTTGCCCAAAAGAGAGCAATAAAATCTTTCTTCTGCCCTGTCTAGTTTGAGCAAGAGAACCAGTACCATACACTTTTATATACTTGTTTACTTTGGGCCTCTCATAGAAGATTAAGGAAAGAAGAAAATGAAAATGTTGGCGGGGATGTGTGGAAAAGGGCACACTTCTACATTGCTGGTGGGGCTGTAAACTGGCACAACCACTCTGGAAAGCAGTTTGCAGATTCCTCAAAAAACTAGGAATGGATCCACTGTCTCACTCCTTAGTATCTATCCCAGGGAACTAAAAGCAACATACTACAGTGATGTAGCCACATCAATGTTCATACCAGATAAGCTATGGAATTAACCAAGGTGCCTTTCAAGTGATGAATGGATTAAAAAAAATTGTGGCATAAACACACAATGGAGTATTACTGGGTATTACTAGCAACATCTTTTGCTGAAAAATGGATGAAACTGGAGGGTATCATTTTAAGTGAAATAAACTAGACTCAGAAGACCAAAGGTTGAATGGTCTCTCTGATATGTGGAAGGTAACCTGAAATAAGGAAAAAAATGGGATAGACAAAGGGGAAGGAAATAGAGAAAGAAGGAATGAGATAGGAAAAGTAAATGGAAGGAGATAAATTGCTGATGATTCAAATATGAATATATCACAGTGAATCTCATCAATACATATAATAACATCTCACAAAAAATGGCCGTTTAGTAAATAACAGAAATACCAGTAGAGGAAGAGAATGAAGGGTGGGTGGGGACTTAATTAGAATAAATTACACTGTGTGATTTTTTTTTAATCACATACATCTCAAAAGAAAAGGGAGTGAGAGGAAGGATGGGAGAGAGGAAATGCTGGAACTGAGAAGGTACACTCAAATCTTTGGTAAGTATGTCATTATATATAGTATTGTCACATATATAAAAATGTTCTTCATAGGTATAAGGATTATGTCACTATATCTGAGTGTATTAGAATAAATATATACTCAGAAAGAGAGGCATGGGACCAGGGGAATTAAGGAGGATTGTGGGGGACTGCTGATGGGGGGATGTTGGCCAAATCATATTGTTATATTTTGTGCATGTATGAATGAACATATGACAACAAATCTCATCATTAGGTACAATAATTATGCACCAATAAAAATAAAATAAATGAAAAATAGAAACAGGCTTTTATTTTTATTTTCCTTCAAAAACTCCATAACAATACTTTGGTTTTGCATAATATACATTTTATTAATGTTTGATAATTTATTCTATAAAATACTTACCAACCTGAGACTAACAAACTTTAGCTATGGTAATGTTATGTAAGGTGTTTAAATTTGAATAATCTCTCTTTCGATAATTTTTCAAATAGAATTGTTTTCACTTGAGTTAAAAATTACAATCACCAATGAATTCAAACACAATTCTCCTTTGAAATGTTTTTACTTTAAGATAATCTTGGCTTCTATTCTTCTCTTTAGTAGGAAAAAATCAGTTCTCTGGAAGGTTTGGCATTGGCTTTCATAATAACATCGTTTGTCAAGAGTTTCTTTTGTTATACAAAGAAGCAATGCTCATTGATGACTCCCCTATGGACTTTGCCTTCCCTTCTTCTCACATAGGTAATTGGTAAGACTTGATCATCTGACTGAAGAGAACCTCATACGGGAGGCAAGACTGGACCAATTAGATAATATCTCCCAAAATTCAAGAAGTGATTCAAATTCCATAGCAGATGGTAACAGAACTGCTGAATGATGGAGTCACATGTTCCTACAGTTGAGGTTCTGATAATAATAGGCTCTGCACTTTTCTTGGTTCTTGATTGTTTTATCTCAGTTGCTGACATCACTGTCGTCAATATAAACATTTTTTTCATTTAAAATGATATTTCTTATCTCTGAATTATTTTTCTTCCCTCCATAAACATGTTTCTAAACATTGGGCTTATTATAAACAGATTGATGGGTAATTTATCTTTATTCTTTGTTCATTGATTATTATACTCTACAAACATAATCAACTTTTAAAAAAAATATGGATGAGGTTAATGAGTTGTAACACAGAGATGATGAGTGATCTGAAAGTGGATTTGCTATACCCCCACAGAAATGTTTTTTCTGTTATGTTGAATTTCCTTTCATTAAATAACATCCAAACACAAAAAAGTATTTTTTTCTAAGACTGCTATAGCTTCTTTGCTCTTAGCTTTCAATATTTAAAATGTTTAATGCTTCATTTTTCATCAGAAAATGCCACCAATCTCTTCCACATTTTCCTTATGGCATTTTTCATGTCCTTATTCCTGAAAGTGTAAATCATAGGATTGAGCAAAGGAGTTAGCATCGTGCAAAATATTGCCACAATTTTGTCAAAGGAGAAGGCAGATGGAGGTCGTGCATACATAAATATGCATGGGACAAAAAACAAAACCACAACGGCAATGTGAGAGCCACAGGTAGACAGAGCTTTCTGCCGTCCTTCAGTAGTGAGTGTTCTCAGGGAGAGCAAGATGACAGCGTAAGAGACCAACAGCAAGGAAAAGATTATAATGCAGATAGACCCACTGTTGGCAATCACCAAAAGGCGAAAGATGTGAGTGTCAGTGCAAGCAAGCTTTAGTAGTGGATACAAGTCACACATGATGTGATCAATGACATTGGGGCCACAAAAAGGCAGCTGGAAAGTAAAGAGTATTTGTATGATGGAATGTAAGAAGCCGCCTGTCCAGGCCACCCCCACCAGAGTGCCACAGAGCCTTCCATTCATGATGGAAGAGTAGTGCAACGGTTTGCAAATGGCCACATATCGGTCATAGGCCATGGCTGTGAGGACAATCACCTCCACACCAGCAAGGAAATGCTCAGCAAAGATCTGCAGCATGCAACCTTCAAAGGAGATGGTTTTCCTCTCATAGAGGGAGTCAGCAATTGTTTTGGGAGCAATAACTGAAGAGAAGCAAGCATCTAAGAAGGACAGGAATGCCAAGAAGAAGTACATGGGGCAGCCCAGCAGCGCAGGGCTGCATAAGATGGTCACTACAATCAGCATGTTGCCCCCAACCGTTGCAATGTAAATAAACAAAAATACTAAAAATACTATTTTCTGAACATTTGGGTTCTGTGAAAGTCCCAGGAGCACAAATTCAGTTACAATACTTTGGTTTTGCATAACTTTGAAGGAAAAGGTGATCATTATGGATGACAGGAAGCATCTAATTGTGGGAAGCGTGAGAAATGTTTTTATCTCAACTGCCAGCTTTGATTATTCACTATTGGCTTCTGGAGTGAATTTATTGAGAAGCATTCCCAACAGCACGCTCAATCATGCTTATATTTGCACAGAATAGGAGCTGGGGTGAGTTGACACCATCCCTGATCAGAAGACTGCCTTATCTACAAAGAGAAGAAACGGCATGCATTTAAGATGCATTTAAAAAGCATTGCTGATCTTCAAATATTTCTTTAAAACTCTGAAATGAATTGAGACTTTAAGTGAATTAATTTATTTCTTATACAAAAGAAAGACCTATGCAAAAGATTGTAGCTCTACATTTAGCATATTAAAAGTATAGTTTAAACATTTTTTGTTACTCATTATTTTAAACATTTACAAAAATAATAACAATCTCAGTGCTGTCGTGATGACTGAAATCATGCGAGAAAAGCAATTGTTCAGACTCCCTGCTTGGGAAGCAGACTGTGCCACATCTTACTATGTCACCAATGAAAGGCTTATTCTTAAAGACATTAAGTTCAAGTCAAGAATAATTGCTAGATTTGGGATTTTGTCTCATGCAAATCCTTCTCACATAATTGACATCGAATAGATGGGGATTTTATATTTACAGCATGAAACTCAGAATAGGGGTGACCTTTCTAAAGTCTCCATTCACATGTGGAAGTTAAATCTTCTGATTCCTTTGTTCATGCATGAAAGAGGCATATGGATGAAGGAAAGAAACACAGATAGATATTCATGAGTGATGAGAACAGTACCCAGTGCCATGGACACCAAACAGAAATGGTAATATTTTTAGTTCCCACTTGTCTTCACTAAGACCAAGTATTATAAATATGTTAACCCATTCTTTTATGTTTATAAACGGAAAATACCTGTCTAGTCACAAAACGGCTGTGATTTTTTTTTAATTTAGCACACTTTAACTGTCCTTAATAATAACTTAATACATTTTTGTGACCCTCATACCCTATATATTCTCACATTCCTAGTTCATGCTGCTTCACAATAAGGAAAAAGAAAAACATTTTCAATTCAGTGTAGAAAAAAATCAAAGCTG
>PVKS010049244.1:0-12070 GCA_004027875.1 Aplodontia rufa
GGAGCAACAAAAGGCACATGAAAAACTAAATAAAAATTGTTTCTCTCGGGCTGGAGTGATGGCTCAGCCGTTTCGGTGCTTGCCTGGCAAGCACGAGGACACGGGTTCAAACCCCAGCACCACATACGCAACTAAGTGTTGGAGCAACTAAGGCCATGTGAAAAACTCAATAAAGTCATTTCTCTCTTTCTCTGTCTCTCTCACTGTCCCTCTCTCTTTAAAAGAAAAAAAATTGTTTTAGTTGTAGATGAACATGATACCTTGATTTTATTTATTTATTTTTATGCATTGCTGAGGAGTAAACCCAGGGCCTCACATGTGCTAGGCAAGCACTTTACTGCTTGAGCCCAGCCCTGTTGTTACACATTTGTACACACACATAATATAATGATCATATAACAATGTAATTGGGCCAATATCACTCCCAGCATTTCCCCCTCCCTTTTCTTTGGTCCCTTTACATGGAAATGTTGGGGAAGGAGCTGAAGGTGTAGCTCAGTGCTAGAGTGCTTGCTTAGCACGTGCAAGGCCCTGAGTTTGATTCCCAGCACCAAAAAAAAAAAAAAAAGAAAAAGAAAGAAAGAAAGAAAGAAAAAGAAAAGCTGAATGCAGTGTTGCACACCCATAATCCCAGCTAATCAGGAGGCTGAGGCAAAAGGATCACAAGCCCAAGGCCACCCTGAGCAATTTAGCAAGACACTATCTGAAAACAAAAATTAAAAAGGATTAGGGAGGGGCTGGCACGGTGGCTCAGCTAGTGGAGAGCTTGCCTGGCATGCACAAGGATCTGGGTTCGAACTCTGGCACCACATACACAACTAAGTGTCAGAGAAACGGGGGCCAAATAGAAAAATAAATAAAACTGATTTTCTCTCTCTCTCACTCTTTCCCTCTCTCTTTAAAAAAAAATGTGGTAGAGCACTAGGCAAGCACTCTACCTCTGAGCTGGGGTTGTAGCTCATGAGGTCCTGGGTTTAATTCTCAGTACCACCAAAAAGGAAAAGGAAAAGAAATGCTGCAGGGGCTGGAGCAGTGGTTCGGTGGTTACGGCGCTCGCCCGACATGCGCAAGTACATGGGTTCAAACCCCAGCAACCCATGTACACAACTAAGTGTCAGAGCAACAAAAGCCATGTGAAAAACAATAAAAGTTGATTCTCTCTCTCTCTCTCTCTCTCTCACTGTCCTTCTCTCTTAAAAAAAAAAAAAAAGGAAGAAAGAAATACTGTGGAAGGTTTTTTGTTTTTCAGTGGCTACTGCAGTTGACCCCAGGGACTCGCACAAGCTAGGTGAGCCTCTACCACTAAGCTGCACCTCCAGCCCTACCATTGAAATGCTATTTATCTCTGCTGTCTTCAACAATCCCCCTCCTGTTCTGTGTTACCTCTCTCTCTCTCTCTCTCTCTCTCTCTCCTTTTCTCTGCTGCTGTTTTGGCGATGCTGTGACTCAAGGTATGCTAGGCCAGCACTCTGCCACTAAGCCATCCCCTGTCCCCATTGGCTATTCTCTTTTGAACCCGATTGTCAGTCAATCAGACCTTGACCCCGTCCTGTACCCCAGATTAGCTCTCGCACTGATCAAGGTCTCTAAGTCCACAAGGCTGAAGGGCTAGTCCCATCTGATGAGCACCTTGGCACGCTTTCTCACTTTTTTTTTGGTATGGGGGATTGAACCCAGGGGTGCTTTACCACTGAGCTACATCCACAGCCATTTGTTTTTTAATTTTTAATTTTGAGACAGGACGTCACTAAGTTGCTAAGGCTGGTTTTAAACTTGGAATCCTCCTGCCTCTGCCTCCCAAGTCGCTGGGATTACAGGCGTGCGCCACCGCGCCCTGCACTGTAGTCAGAAAGTCCTGACTCTCCTTTGGCCTCCTGTCCAGGACTCCGAGACCGGGAGAGCCCAGGCTCAGGCTTCTTCAGCCATTGCCCTCATTCCTGCTGACAGCAGGGTGATGCCTCATCTCAAGACTCTGCTCCCACCCCATCACCACTCCTGAACTGCCTGCTGCAGGAGCCCCAAGCTGCACGTGTCCAACCTGAAGCCTCCCATCTTCCCCAAACCTGCTCCTCCCCGGTTTTCTCTGCGTAGTTGATAACTGCTCCAGCCTTCCCGTGGCTGTGGGCAAAAGTCCTTGGTGTCATCTCTTGACTTTCTGAACCTGGGGTCGCCCTTGACTTTGGGCACCTCACAAGCAACCAGGAACTGACCTTTCCCTATCACTTCCATCTGCGTGGGATGCTCTTCCCAAGAGAGCCGCTTACTACATCCCTACCTCTCTTTGCTCTCTGTGGTTTGGCTAAGTGTCTCCCAAAGGTTCCTGTGTTAAAGCCCTGGTCCCCAGCATGGTGGTGTTGAGAGGTGGTGGCAACATTAAGGGGTGAGGCCTGGGTTACTGGGGATATGCCCTAAAAGGGAACAGTGGGACCCCAGCCTCTCTCTCTTGCTCCCTGACCATGAGGTGAGTGCTTCTACTCTGCCATATGCTGCCTCACCACCTGCCCAAAAGTAACAAGACCAACTGATCATGACCCTGAAACTATGAGGCAAAAGAAATTTTCCCTTTTTTTTTTTTTTGGTACCTGGGTTTGAATACAGTGGCACTCAACCACTGAGCCACATCCCAAACCCTTTTTATTTTCTATTTTGAGACCGGGTCTTGCTAAGCTACCTAGGGCTTCACTAAGCTGCTGAGGCTGACTTTGAACTTGTGATCCTCCTGCCTCAGCCTCCCGAGTTGCTGGGATCATAGGTGTGCGCCACCATGCCTGGCAAAACCTTTCCTCTTTATAATGTATTTGTTATAGTAACAGAAAGCTGACTCAAATGTCACCCTCTCCCTGAGGCCTTCCCTGGCTACCCTGACAAGAACAGCAAACTCCCCCAGCCTGGGTTTATTCCCGTCACAGGGTGTGTGTGTGTGTGTGGCTACAGTTACCTCTTGACTTGTTCACATGTGTCCACCTCCACCCAGGACAATGATACGATCAAATTTCCCATCCTATCTTCTCATGCACTGTTCAGATTAGAAATATCTAAGCTTTCTTACATATCTGTCCACTGGACCAAAAACTGTTTCAGAAAATTAAGAGCCTTGTCCAACCTACCCACACCTGCCTGCCACTTTTGAAAGAAAGACAGTTACCTGTGATCAATCCTGCCGTGAGGTAGAGCTGGCTGAGAGAACGGGAGAAGGAGCCGGCCACCATGCCCAGGCTGGCCAGCAACCCCCCTAGCATCATAGTCACCCTGCAGCCAAAGCGTCCCACCATGATGCTGCACACGGGTCCTGTTGGGAGGAGACAGTCAGCGGGCATCAGTTGCATGAGAAGGCCTGGCATCAGGGGGACATGGGGCTGGGAGAGGGGTTTCAGCAGCAACTAACCAGATGGCTTAAAGTGCACCTGCCCTGGAGTCTGCTGGCCCAGACTCCAATTCGCACCCTCCAATCCACCAACTGGCAGTGTTTTTCCCAAGCAAGGCTTGATCTCACTCAGCCCCCTCTCCTACAGAGTGAGGGGTCAGAATGGGTGTTGTTTAACCCATATAAGGATCCCCAGAGGGACAGACCAAGGCCCTGCAGTGTACAGACCTGAGACCAGTTTAGTCCAGATGAAAAAGGACTGGTTCATGCCCTAAGTGAGCCCTGGCTTGGCATCTGTCTCAGAGGGGGCTTCTCAAGCATGTGATCAACTCTAGCCCTCACTTCTGCCTGGCCCCCAATCCTTTGCAAATCTGGCCACCTCCCCTCTGCCTTACAACCTGTATAGTTGGGTGGGGACCTGGACCACCCCACACCTCCTTGCTCTGGTCTCTAGAGTGTTCTGGAGAAAATCAGGCTAGTTACCCTCTCCTCTCTCCTATTAACTCCAGCCACCATCAAAATGTACTCCTAGGTTGGGGATATGGCTCAGTGGCAGAATGCTTGCCTAGCATGTGCAAGGCCCTGAGTTTGATCCCCAGTACAAGAAAGAAAGAAGGAAGGAAGGAAGGAAGGAAGGAAGGAAGGAAGGAAGGAAGGAAAAAAAGAAAGAATGAATGAATAAGGAAAGAAAGAAAAGAAAGATTTTTAAAAAAAATCTACTCCTAGGGCTAGGGGTATCGTTCAGGGGCAGAGAGTGTGCTTAGCAGGCACAATGCCCTTGGTTCAATTAAAAAAAAAATTAAAAGTGTCCCCAAATCCATACCTAGGCATTTAGCTCTGTGTAGAGAGGGGGTTGGCCCACCCTCCCACTCTATCCCAGTGGTTTTCTTTCTTTTCTTAAAGAGAGAGTTGATTTTATTTTTTCATCTGATTTTCGGTTTTCCTCCTCTTGCTTGTGTGTGTGGTGCTGGGGACCCAATCCTGGTCTTTGCACATGCCAGGCAAGCACTCTACCACTGAGCCACAGCTCCAGCCCTGCTTAGCTACTTTTTTAGACCTGTTCATTTTTTTAAATTTTGAGACAGGGTGTAGCTAAGTTGTTGAAGGTGACTTTGAAGTTGCAATCCACCAGTCTCAGCCTCCCAAGTTGCCAGGATTACAGGCAAGAGCCACCAGGCAGGCTTTTAGCAGCTTATACCCTGTCAGGTAGGAAGAAGACAGTCCAGCCAACTGTTCCTGGAAACTTTGCAGCAGCCACATCACAGAGTGCCCTGCCCCTGGGCACCCACAATGGAGCTTCTCCAAGTTGATCTCCCAGAGGGCAGCCTAAGGGACATTCGGTGGTGGAGACGGGCCATGTGGTTGGAGAGCGACAGGGAGTCTAGAGGAAGCTGCTGGCTGTCCATTCCTGCCACGGCAGACGGAAAGGCTTTGTGTGTGACCACTAGTCTATAGGTCGTCCTTCCTGCCTGGGAGACTTTGGCCTGACTGCAGCAGGGTGACATTGGGAAAAGCCCTGAGTCATGGCTGAGCCAAGACTGGGGTGGGGTTGGGGTGGGGCCCGGAGTCAGGTCAGCTTTCCTTAGTCACACTTGAACTCCACAGCGGGGGCAAGCCCTGCTCTCTATCTGCTTTCTGCACCTCTAGTGCTTCAAAGGATGGGTGGTGCGTTTAAGATTTCTACAGTACTCTGAATGACCATGGGCTAAAGGTGTGTGAGAGAGAAACCGGACGGACAGACAGAAATCTCACACTCTAGGGGGTACAGCCCAAAGCTGGTGGGAGATGCCTGGTTCCCAGCCTCTGGCCCAGCCCCTTCTCTGCCTGCACCCATAGAGAGATTCCCATTGGCCAGGCCAAGTGGGCCAGATAGCCTTTCCCCTCGATTCAGAGGTCATCCTGGAGGGGCGCCAATCCCTTCCTGTCTCCTCCCTCCCAGTGGGAGGAAGGGAAGGACCTGGAATCATAAGCAGGCTGCTGGTGCCAGGTAGAGGGAGTGGCAGAGAGGGTGCCAGGGAGCAGGGCCGCTAAGGAGAGCTCTGTGCATTGTCAGGTCTGGATCCTGATGGCATGGTCCTCTGAGAGGGTCCCCCATGGAGTCTCCCTGAGAGCTCCCTAGAGCCCAAGGCAGTTACCTGCACCCAGGGCTCCATCACTGGGGTCAGGGTAAGGCGGTCACATTCCTGGAGTTGCCAGGTACAGGGGCCTCTGAGGCCTGTGGCAAAATCATGGAGCAGGGGGATGTGGAGGCTGCCTCCCCTCCAGGCTCCAGCCTGTGGGGCTCCCCTCTGCAGGGAGCCTCTGGGAGAGCTGGGGCTCTTGCTCTGTCTGGTTTTGTTCCTGCATCTCCCTGGAGTCCCCTTTCCCATCCGAAGCCATGATGAGGGTCTATAAAATACTAATGATTCATGACTCCAGATATTTCTACAGCACCCACGTGGTGTTCTGATCACCCTGTGTGGGAGCCGGGAAGGATGCGGGTGGTGCCTCCTTAGTCCGAGAGGAGAAAGGATGTCCCAAGAGGTGGTTCTGCAGGAACATGGCAGATCTGTTTGCTGGCCCCAGTCTGGTGCTGAGCACCCCTGCACACCTCCGGTGGCCACCAAGAGGGACTCTCTAGGATCCTGCCTGGTTTTGCACCTCAGGTGCCCCCTCGTTGTCCCCATCCCCAGCCCAGTCTCCTGAGGACACAACTCAGTGTCCAGCTGGGGGCCAGTCCTCCTTAAATCAGGTGATATCTCAGGAACGTACCCAGGAGGGAAAGCCTGTGCTTCCTCCCCCTCCCCAGGCTGCTCACCCCCGACGTGAAGCATAGCCATCATAATGGAGGGGAACCAGGAGGTCTCGCTGTTGGTGGCATGGAAGTCATGCTGCAGATCTGTGAAGAACACGCCGATGCACGTGGGGAAACCCAGGGTGAGAGCCTGGTTCACCAGGGAGGCCACCAGCACCACCCAGGCCCAGCTGCCATCCGGACGCTCCAGGGCCTGGGGCATCCTCTTCTGCCAGCACTGCCACGGCCTTGTGCTGCCTAGTGACCACTTCCTGGAGAGGGAACAGATGGAGCTTGGTGGTGGGCAGGCTGCCAGCCCTCCCTCAGCCCACTGCTACCTTCCCTGGGTGGCTGAAACTGTCTCTTCCTCGTGCCCCAGCACCAGGTATCACAGAGGGGCACCGCCCCCTGGGAGGTGGCTAGAGGCCCATGCATTGGCCTTGGCATTTCCTTTCACCTACTTCCCAGCACAGGCCTGGCAGGAAGGGCTGCAAGGGAGGGGCAGGCACTGACCAATGGTACCAGGCAGATGGACGGAATTCCTTCCAGTGGCTATGGCACCTGGCAGTCGGCAGGGAGAACCACTGGGGCTACTCAGTAAGTGCTAATAAGCAGGTTACCAGTGGCACACGCCTGTAATCCCAGGGACTCAAGAGGCTGAGGCAGGAGGATCGCAAGTTCCAGGCCAACCTGGGCAAGTTAAGGAGACCCTGTCTCAAAATGAAACAAAAATTGTTTCCCCCCCCTTTTTTTTTGGTACTAGAGATTGAACTCAGGAGTGTTTTACCACTGAACAACATCCCCAGCCCTTTTTGTTTGTTTGTTTGTTTTTAAGAGAGAGAGTCTATTTTACTTTTTCATCTGGTTTTTTTCCTTCCACTTCGTTGAGTATGTGGTGCTGGGGTTCAAACCCAGGTCCTCACATATGCCAGGCTCTAATGCTGAGTCACCTCTCTAGCCCTCCCCCCGCCCTTTTTATTTTTTATTTTGAGATAGGGTCTCACTAAGTTGCTGATGCTTTGGCCTTGTACTTGCAGTCCTCCTGCCTCAGTCTCCTGAGTCGTTGGGGTTACAGATGTGTGCTGCCGCATCCAGCCAAAATAAAAGAAAAAAAAATTAAATGGGGCTGGGAATGTGGCTCAGTGGTACAGTACCTCTGTATCTCCAGAAACAGAGAAAGAATAAAAAGTTCTTATAGAGTACAGCGTACTTCTAGGGCCAGTCCCCACAGGAACACACAGATACATTTCCAAACATTCATGACCAGACTTCCTGTATACTCACAGACATTCACAGTGCTACACGAACACCCCAAGTTCACTAGCAACACTGGGAAGGCCAAGGTGAACAGTCAGGCACTGAGTGTACCCTTGGAGTACACACACACCGGCTTAACAAGGGCACATGAACTGCCCTGACCTGCCCCTTCCAAAGATAAGGCAGGAGACTCATGTAAACGCTCAGAGAGCTCAAGGCCAAAAGTTAAGTTAAGGTGACCTGCCACCCGAAAGGGCTCCTCTAGCATTCCTACCACACCTACACACACACAGCCACACAGGCATGGATGCACACAGATACACACAGGTGCACAAACTCATATGAAGATGCAGGCTCACAAAATCACACACATGGAAATTCCAGACTTGTAGACATAAACTTCACTGACATATAGACACACACTCAGGTAACACAGTCACACCCGAGTCAGCCGTATACACTCAAATGTGGGCACACAAGTAGATGCACAAACACATTGGCAGGCACATGCTCACACAGTTACACACACAGGCACATTCACACTGCGTATAGAAAACACTTCTACAGACACCTGCAGACAAGTCCGGAGACACACAGGCTGTGCACACATCACGCGTGCGCACACACACACATACACACTCACATCTCTGCTCTGAAAAAGTGAAGCCAGGCACACCTCTGTTCAGCACCGCTGCCCAGGGCCACTGTCCCTCATCACAGGAGCCTCTGACTTTCCAAAACCCCCACCCCAAACTCCGAGCCCTTTTCAAGACCCCTGTAGTCCTGGGTCACTTCTGGCTCCCGGCCTCTGGCCTCTGCCTCTACACCTCACCCACACTCCAGCCTCCATGCTGGGGCAGGCAGGGGAGGGAGTAGCCTCTGCTTCAGTTAGGCCCACAGACCCTGCCCGCTGCTGTTCCTACATAGCACACCTTCTCTCTGTAGCTCCAGGTCCTGGAAGGATCCCCCAAAACTCCAGAAACTTCCAGAAACCCCTTCTTGCCACCAAGACCAGAACCTATACTATTCTAAGCCTCGGAGATTTTTCTCTTTCTCTCTCCTCCTCCTTCTCTTTCCTCTCCTCCTCTTCTTTTTTTTTCAGGTGATGTCTTACTATGTTGTCCAAAATGCTGTCAAACTCCTCAGTCATGCACCCGGCCCAGCCCCCCACCCCCATAGCTGCAAGGACAAGCTCCACCGCATCTGGCGGGTGCTTTAAAACAGCACCTAAGCCAATGCCACACCAAGCTGTTTTCTTCCAGGTTCCAAACCTACTCCCTCCCTGAGGACCCCAGAGACCTGCCAAGGTAAGACGCTCCTTCATCACAGCCTCAGGGTGGCAGGGGCCCCTCCTGCTCCCCTGGACCCTGCCTGGCTCCTTAAGCAACACCCCAGTCCCACCTTCCTGGCGGTCCAGGCTGGCCTGGGTGGCGGTACCTCAGGCGTGGTTCCTCCGGGAAACTGGTTCTGGCCTCTCCTTCAGCAAATGGCAAGGCCACAGGTGCTGCCGGGTCCTCTGGGTGCTGCCCCTGTCAAGTTTCCACACCCTTCTCCCCCACCCCCAGCTTTCACACCCAGCCACTTTTCCCAGTGCCCCCAGCTTCCTGGCTTGCTCCTGATGCTCCTGGTTCCCTCTCCCCACTGCCCTGCTCTGGTCCTTTCTTGTTCTTCCTTGTCCTGCCCCCTTTGGTGGAGAAGTCTTCTTTAGTGCCCTTATCAAACAGTCACTTTCCTGAGCAGGGTTTTTTGGGGACTTTGCCCATGCTTCTGTGACCTTTTCTCTGTTACCTCTCCCTGAACCTTTCAGTGGGTGGATCTAGCTCTTTGCCAGCATGGCTTTCCAGGGCTCTTGGGGCCTCTGATCCTGGGGTGTAGACTTGCACCTCTAGGACATCAGAGCCAGGGGACCCACTGCACTTAGCCTAGTGTACACCCACAGGGAGCCCCAGCCTTGTTCTGGGACCCACCTGCGCACTCCACCTTCCATGAGGGGAACTCCCCTCCCACGTTCACAGAGTTCCCAGGTCACAAGCATAGAATTTATGTCCAGATGGTCCTCAGGTCCTCCCCCTCAGCCAGCTGGTTCCTCCTGCCAGAGAGAAGTCTGGTTGGTCTTTCAGGATTTAGCCCTTGCATCACCCCTAGGAGCCTACCCTGACCCCTACCACAGGCAGGGCCAGGTTTCTTCCTGTTTACTATCCTTGACAGTGGCCTTCAGACACCCTTGGGGAGAGTCACTCCCTTGTTTGTGGTCACCCACCCCTCCTACCCTCTGCACTAGGAGCAGGGCCTTTTGCTGAGTACAAAAGATCATATGTTTGTTTTGTTTTCTGGTAATATGGATTGAACCCACATCACCAGACCTTTTTTATTTTTTATTTTGAGACAGGGTCTCACTAAGTTGCTTAGGGTCTCGCTAAGCTGCTGAGGCTGGCTTTGAACTTGCGATCCTCCTGCCTCAGCCTCCCGAGTCTCTGGGATTACAGGTGTGCTTGTGGCACTGTGCCTGGCACAAAAGATCATGTTACTGTGATCCACTTATGTGCTGCCTAGAACCAGGGGTGACCTGGCTTCTTGGAGGACAGGTCCGTCCATTCCAGAAGACCTGAGTGGGGCGGAGAAGCAGAGGGGCTGGGGGCTGGCCTCGCCTCTGCCCTGGCAGAGAAGCAATCTTTCCTTCACACTGGGAACCATGATCATGTGCACTGAGGTAGAGGACTGGAACAAGAAGGGAGAAAGAGCCCAGGCTCCTTAGTGTCATTTCCTTTGAGTGGGTGTGAAATGGGCTAAAGGAGCTGCCAACCTCAGCTCTCAGGGTCACAAGGCCTGGTGAGACCAGCTTCAAAAACAAGTAGCACGAAGCTGGGTTTATGGGCAGGACAAACCCTTAGATGATCAGGTCCTTCTGCCAAGTCATTTTCTATCTCTGTCACCCTAATGTCACAGGTAAGCAGGGCCTCCAGACAACATGGTCTGCTAGTCCCTCACGATCCTTTCCCTGCCCCCAAAGCTTGTAAGCATGGTCACAAGGCTGAGCTGGTCCTCAGACAGGACTCTGGTGGATGCCTGTGTCCAGAGAGGAGGGGAAGGCTCCTTTCCCTGCTGACTGCTTCCCCCACAGTGGACAGCCCCAGGGGCAGGCAATGAGGAACCACCATCTCAGGAAGGAGCAAAAGGACAGCCACCTCTGGCAAGCCCTGGGGACCTTTTCCCTCCCCAGATCTCAAATTGAGCAGGCTCTGGTGCCTGGAGTCCAGGACACAGGTGGGCAGTAGAAGGGTTCCCATCCAGCAAGAGAGCAGCAATAGGGCTAACTCGAGCTTGGGGCTGTCAACTCCCTGTGCCTGTCCTGGACCTGGAAAGGAGGGAGATGCTCCCAGAAGTTGGGGAGGTGGGAAAAGTCACCCTTTCTCCTTGTCCAAAACATACCTCCTACTGTTTCCTGGCAACAAGAACTTCATGACCTTTCTTACTCTGGTCCCATCCTTGCTGTCCCAGTGAAGGACTGACTTTCCTTCCTTCCTTCTTCCTTCCTTCCTTCCTTTCTTCCTTCCTTCCTTCCTTCCCTCCTTTGCTGGGGATGGAACCTAGGGCCTCATGCATGCTAGGCAAACCACCATTGAATTCCATCACAGAGCAGGGATCTGGTTTCTATTCCACTTTCCTACCCTCCCTAGAACAGATCTTCGGGTAGAGGCTCTGGGATACCTAGGAGGGTACTACCTGAACCCACCTTGAACCTAAGGTCTTGGAGGTCATGGAGTGGCTCTGGAGAGCTCCCTCCGCAGGTGTGAGAGTTCCAAGTCACCCCAGGCTTTAGAAGCCATGCCTATGTGCACTGTGGCACATGCCTATAATCCCAGCAGCTTGGGAAGCTGAGGCAGGAGGATCACACAAGTTCAAAGCCAGGCCCTAGCAACCTAGCAAGACTCTAAGGAACTTAACCAGGACCCTGTTTTACAAAATAAAAGGGGGAGGGGGCGAGGGAGCTGGAGCAGTGGCTCAGCAGTTGGAGCATTTGCCGGGCATGAGAAGACCTGGGTTCGAATCCCAGCACCACATACACAACTAAGTGTTGGAGAAACAAAGGCCAAACGGAAAAAGAAAATGGATTCTCTTTTTCTCTTTCCTTTTTTTTTTAATACTTTTATTTTATTTTTATAATTTATTTTATTTTATTTTATTTTATTAAAGAGAGAGGGGCAGTGAGAGAGACAGAGAAAGAGAGAAACAGCTTTATTTAGTTTTTCATATGGCCTTAGTTGCTCCAACACTCAGTTGTGTACGTGGTGCTGACGCCGGTGATGTGGATGTCGGGTTCGTGTCCTCTCGGAGTCGAAGAATGAAACCGAGGGACACCGAGGCAAGCAGAGTAAACAGAGTTTATTTAAGAAGAGAGAGAACAGGGCAGACTTCCCTCAGGTGGGGAAGGGAGCAAAGGGCTCATCCTGGGGTTGAGTTTGTCTCTTATATATGGTATCTTTCTTCATTTGGTCCTTATCTCCCTGCCTTTGCTCTTAGGGGTTATGTCTTTGTTTTTGCACTTAGGGGCCAGGGAAGGAAGTGGTTCCTCCTCTAGCGGCAGGGAGTGTTTGCCTTTTGGCGTCATTGACATATCAAAGGGAATGTCAAAGAGAAACCAGTCTCCTCCCGACCGACTCAAACATTCTATCTAC
>PVKS010049245.1:0-12070 GCA_004027875.1 Aplodontia rufa
TTTTTTTTTTTTTTTTTTTTTTTTTTTTTTTTTTTTTTTTTTTTTTTTTTTTTTTTTTTTTTTTTTTTTTTTTTTTTTTTTTTTTTACTATGGCTTAATAGTATAGTTTTAGGTCTGATTTTGTGATTCCATCTACTTTATTTTTGTTGCTTTTTATTTTTTATTCTGTTTTGGCTATTCTGGGTTTCTTGTTATTCCAAATGAATTTGAAAATTGCTTTTTTCTGTATCTGTAAAGAATGACTTTGGTGTCTTATGGTGATTGCATTGAATCTGTATAGTGCTTTTGGCAGAATGGTCATTTTAATTATATTAAATCTGCCTAACCAAGATTATAGAACATCTTTCCATTTTCTCAGGTCTTCTTCAATACTTTCTTCAATGTTAAACAATTTTCTTTATGGAGGTCTTCTACTTCCTTTTTTGAGGGTATTGTGAAAGGGGCTGATTTCCTGATTTCTTCATCTGCCCTTTTACTGTGAATGTATGGGAAAGCTATTGATTTATGGGTGTTGATCATGTAGCCTGCTACTTTGCTAAATCTGCTTATCAGCTCAAGCAATTTTCTGGTGGAGTTTTTTGGATCATCCAGATATGGGATAATGTAATCAGCAAAAACTGTAAGTTTGACTTTCTCCCTTCATATTCTTATCCCTTTGATTTCTTTCTCTTGCCTGATTGCTCTAGTTAGGGTCTCAGGCGCTATATTGAATAAAAATGGTGAGAAGGCGGCTTCATCTTGTTCCTGAGTTTAGTCAAATTGCTTTAAACTTTTCTCCATTTAGTATTATGCTTGCTGAGGCTTTTGCATATATGGCCTTCACAAAGTTAAGATCCTTTTGATCCCTATTTTCTCTAGAATTTCAAGCATAAATGGGTGCTGGATTTTTATCGAAGGCCTTTTCTGGACCAGTTGAGATGATCATATGGTTTTTGTCCTTATGTCTGTGTATGTGATAAATCACATTTAAAATTTGCTTATGTTGAACCAATCTTTCATCCTTGGAATGAAGCCCATTTAATCGTGATGAATTATCTTCTTGATCTGTTTTTGAATGCAGTTTGTGAGAACTTTATTAAGTATTTTTGTGTCAGTGTTCATCAGCAATATTGTTCTGTCATTTTCTTTTTTTTGATGTGTCTTTGTTGGGTTTTGGTATTAGAGTTATGGTTGCATCATAAAGAGTGTTTGGGAGAGTTCCCTCCTTTTCAGTTTCTTGAAAGTGGTAAATAAGGAGAGGAGTTAGCTCCTCCTTGTAAGTGTGGTAAAATTCCGCAGTGTATCCATCAGGTCCTGGTCTTTTCTTCTTCAGAAGGCTTTTAATTGCTGTATGGATTTCAGTGGCTGTTTTTGGGCTGTTTAAGATTTCAATATCATCCTGCGTCAGTTTGAGTATGTTGTATGTGTAGAAATTTGTCCATGACTTTTAGATAACCTAATTTAGAGGAATATAGTTTTTTAAAATATGCTCCTATGGGTCTGTCAATTTTACTTAGTTTTTCAAAGAATCGGCTCTTTGTTTTGTTGATTCTTTTAATTGTTTATTTTTTTATTTTGTTGATTCTTTTAATTGTTTTTTTTTTTATTCTAAATTTCATTGATTTCAGCTCTGATCTTGATTATTTCCTGCCTTCTGCTGGCTTTGCAATTATATTGTTCTTCCTTTTGTAGGGATTTGAGGTGGCTCATAAGTTTATTTATATGAGATCTTTCCTCATTTTTTAAATGAGTGTTTATTTTTTTGACTGTTTAAATATTTATTTATTTGTTCAATGTAGTCAGACATATAGGAGGAAATGGTTCCCACACATTCATGAACACATGCATAATTACAGAGCAAGCCAAGGCTGATGCCATTTCATGCTCTCCCCACTTTGGGTTCCCCTGATCCCATGTTTCCCCTACTTTATCCCTGTGTTAGTTGGGTTTCTCATGGATGTCAAAGGGTCCCCTCTGGGTTGATTACCCCCCTAATCCCTCCCTCCAGCTGGCTTGATATCCCTCCTATTCCTACACCCCTCCTTGCACCTCCTCCTTCTTCCCCAGCATCATAGGCAAGGTTCCCCCCTTGCTCGTGTAAAAATTCACTCATGTTGAGTTTATTATTAGCTTGGCCAACTTTCAGTCTGTTTCTGATTGAATTCTAACTTCCACATATGAGAGAAAACATTTGGCCTTTGAATCTCTGAGTTAGGAATATTTCACTCAGCATAATTTTTTCCATCTCCATCCATTTGGCTGCAAAAGCCATGATATTGTTCTCTTTAATAGCAGAGTAGAATTCCATTGTATATATGTACCACAGTTTTTGAATCCACCTGTCCACTGAGGGGCATCTGGATTGCGTCCATAGTTTAGCTATAGTAAATTGAACTGTTATAAAAATTGATGAAGCTGTATCTCTGTAATATGCTGATTCTGCCTCTTTTGGGAAAATACCCAGGAGTGGGATAGCTGGGTCATAAGGCTGTTCCAGCCCTAATTTTTTGAGGATTCTCCACACTGCTTTCCACAGTGGCTGTACAAGCTTGCAGTCCCACCAACAGGGGTGAAAGTATTCCCCTCTTCCCACAAACCCTCCAGCATCCGTCATTGTTGGTATTCTTCATTTTTGCCACTCTGACAGGAGTGAGGTGGAATTTCAGTGATGTTTTGATTTGCATTTCTCTGACTGCTAGTGATGTAGAGTATTTTCTCATATATTTATGGGCTTTTTGAACTTCTTCCATTGAGATATTTCTAGTTAGCTCTGTAGCCCATTTGTTGCTTGGATTATTTGTGGTTTTGGTATTCAATTTTTTGAGTTCTTTGTATATTCTCGATATTAACCATCTGTCTGAGGTGTAGCTGGCAAAGATTTTCTCCCATTCTGTAGGCTCTCTCTTGACACTCTTGAATAATTCTTTAGCTGTGCAGAAGCTTTTTAATTTATTGGCATCCCATTCATTTATTTCCAGCTTTAATTCTTGCCCTATGGGAGTTTTGTTAAGGAAGGCAGTGCTGAAATCTCTGTCTTGTAGTGTTGATCCTATTTTTTTCTTCAAGCAATTGAAGAATATAGTATAGTTGGTTGTTCAATTTCCAGATTGTTGAGCCCTTTTGATTTGATTCTTGTGCAGAGTGAGAGGTAAGGATCCAATTTCAGTTTTCTGCATATGGTTGTCCAATTTGTCCAGCACCATTTTTTGAACAGGCTGTCCTTCTTCCACACTATGCATTTGCTGCCTTTATCAAATATCAGATGGTTAAAGATTTGAGGGTTTGTCTCAGTATCTTCTATTCTGTTCCATTGGTCTTCATTTCTGTTTTGATACCAATACCATGCTGCTTTTGTTACTATAGCCCTATAGTATAAATTCAGGTCAGGAATTGTGACACCTCCTGCTACTCTTTCTTGCTTAGTAATGTTTTCGCTATTTTGGGCCTTCTGTTACTACATATGAATTTGAGAATCACTTTTTCTAACTCCATGAAGAATGCCATTGGTATCTTGATGGGGATTGCATTGAATCTGTATAGGGCTTTTGGTGGAATGGCCATTTTGATTATATTGATTCTGCATAACCAAGAACATGGAATGTTTTTCCATCTTCTCAGGTCTTCTGCAATTTCTTTTTTAAATGTTTGGTAGTTCTTTCTCCTTTCTGACTAGTTTTTGGTCAAAATTAACTTTATCAGATATAAGGATTACAACATCAGCTTGCTTTTTAGGGCCAGAAGCCTTGTTGACATTTTGTGAACCTTTCACCTTCATCTGTGTCTATTTCTGATTGGGAGGTGTGTCTCTTGTAGGAAGCATATTGTTGGATTTTGGTTTTTGATCCAGTATGCCAATCTGTGTCTTTTGACTGGGGCGTTGGGTCCATTCACATTCAGAGTTAGAATAGATATGGAAATCTGGGTTACCTGACGTTGTGATTATTGCTGTTTTTGGTGCCATCTTGGACATCTTTTAGTGTGTTCTGTGATTATTGACTTTCTTCTGTCTGTGTTTTGGAAGCTGTTTGCATGTTCATCTGAATGTAGTATATCCTTGAGAATTTCTATAGCATAGGCTTTGTGTTCATGTACCTTGCTAGCTTGAATTTATCATTGAAGTATTTAATTTCCCTGTCACATTTAAAGATGAGTTTTGCAGGGCATTGTATCTTTGGTTGAAAACTGTTTTCTTTCAAAATTTGAAAAATATTGTTCCATGCTCTACTGGCCTTTATTGTCTGATCTGAGAAATCCATAGTAAACCTTATTGGTCTGCCTCTGAATGTGATTTTGTGTTTTCCCCTGCTGATTTTAGGATTCTTTCCTTGATTTCCCTGTTGTTCATTTTATTGATAGTGTGTCTCAGTGAATTTCACATTTGATTACGTCTGTTTGGTGTCCTAAAGGCATCTTGAATTTTCTGGATTAATTCTGATATGGGGAAAATTCTCCTTGGCAATTTCACTCAGAAGGTTCTTAATGTCCCTTGTTTATTGTTCAATGTTTTTTCACAATTACTCTCAGTTTATTTCTTCTCATCTCATCAAATACTATTTGGAAGTTCCAATCATGCTCAATAAGCTTCTTGTCTTGTCGGTCCTCCTTGAACTCAACATTGCTCAGTCTGTCTTTGTTGTCTGATATTTGTTCTTTGAGAGCTAAGGTTCTATTTTCTACTAAGTTTACTCTGGTATTAATATCTTCCAATGAGCTTTTGATTTGGTGACAATATTTTTCAATTTTATGAGCTCCCTTTTCAGAATATCTAGTTCTTTATATATGTGGTCTTTCATCTTCTGAAAGTGCTCTCGTCTCTTTCCTTAAATCTTCTTTTAATTCTTTGATTGAATGACTAATCATATTTTTGATACCTTTTTCTAAGGTTTTCATCTAGGAACCTGACAATGGACTTCTTGGATGGGCAGCTGTGAGGTTGAGGTGGAGGATTGTTTCCCTTTTTCCTCATTTTCAGTTACAGGGAGTGTGGCTTGAGGTCCTCACTGAATAATTCTTTTGGAGGCTTTGTTGATAGTATTGGAGCTTTTTTTATCTCTTTGCTTAGTTGTGCTGAGGTGCAGTTTGGGTAGCATAGTTCAGCGGCTAGTACCTCAATCTGTGAATTATTGTGGATGTTTAGATTTTCTAATACCTCAGGGGAGAGGGGTGTAAGTCAATAAGTGCAGCCAATGCATACAACAGACAATGTTGACTATAACTGTTACAGTGTTGATTAGCATCTACAGGAATAGTCACGTTAGCAGTTTTCTTACATGAGAACTCTCACACCATACTTGGTTAGCAAGCAAACACCTGTTTTGAAATATGGCATTCACTTCAGTTTACCAGGACCTCTATAGGTGAGGGGAAAAAAGTCTAGAGAACAAAGGGAATGAGGTAGGAAGGTAGTATGGAATTTGTAAACTAGGATATTGACATAGCACTTCAAGTTAGTAGAGATGATGTAAGGTGTTCTGCTAAAAATAAGGAAAAAATAGAAATGGGATGAGAGTTGGGTAATGACTTTGAAGGAGGATGAGAGAGATCAGAATATAGTTTAGGAATTGACAGAGTAAAGGGAAGAAGGGGGTAGTAGACGCTGGGGGTCTTTTCAGCCCGAAGAGACTGAGGACTAGTTTGCAATATTGCAGACAGCCACAGGTTGAACTTCAGCAAAATGGACACTGCAGACAAACACAAAAAATCACAATGACAATAAAAAATCCACAGAAACAAACAAACAATAAAAAATACATACAACAAGGAATAGCAATTCCAAGAACAACAACAGAAAAAAAGAAAAAGGAGTTGGGAAGGCTATGAATTATTACTGTCAAGGTCAAAATGTACCATGTGGGTATGTGTTCATAAATGACTTGTAGGTGGAGTCACTTCCCAGTTGAGTTTGTTGGAGGGAATGAATTCTGGTGATCTTAGCTGACAGTGAGATTTCCAGGAGGCCTCCCAGTAATTTTCTGCTGGGAGGGGTTGCAAACATTCACCTTCCCTGCTTCCTGTGAGAACAGACTTCAGGGCCACCAGAGTTGCATTCTTGGGCAGTTTAGTGTCTGCCTGCGTAAACTCTTGTCTCACTTCAGTTGGGGACCCAGGAGCTGCTGGGAGTCTTATTGATCCTGGTGCAGCTGTAAGGGACTCTTGCTGTCCCTAGAAGAGTGGCCGGCCTGAACAGAGCTGAACCAGGACTGTTACTGCCCCACTCTTGGGTGTCTTGAGGTCCCCACTTGCCCCAAGAGATGATGTGTGGGGCCATCACAACCCTAGCAAGGGGAGGCAGGTATGAAGGATACACCAGCCCAGCTAGATCAGTGTTTGTGGAGGTCTCAAATGCAACCACAAGGGGGCATGGAAGCCCAGTCCCACTTGGTGTGCCCAGGACCTATGGGACTGATTCTGTTTACAGAATTCAAGGTCTGAAAGTAGAGGAAAACAGTGGATCCAGGAATGCCCCTTTTGTTCATAGGTCCCTGAGGCTGTTGCTAGCCTCTGCCTCACCTGAGAGTTTCAGGCAGTATCTGTTAGACCTGCAATCCAAACCCCACAGGCTGTTTAAGTCCTATTGAGCAGAATCCTGGTCATGGACTCCACCTGCAGATTGGGAAACCTTGAAGTGCCAGTTGCCAGATGAATAGAGAGGGTCCACACAGCCCCCAGGGCACACAGTCAGAACACTGGGGACCTGGGGCTCCTCCAGACTGAGCTCCCTATTCCGCTCTGTATCTGGTGGTTTTGGGTTCATTGTTCATGAAGTGGTTTCCTGCACCATCCTCTGGGTGCATTCAAAATGGTAGTCCCACCCTGCTTCTTCGCATGATCAGACTCAGGGGACCCTAATTTTTGTGTATTAAAGCAGTCCCTGGGTTCCTGCCATTGCTGCAGCCCTGGAGCACCGGAGTCCCAATGCCCAGGCTCTGCTGAGTGCTCACTGCTGTGTTTGAGTTTATTTAAGTGTGTGCAGCTTCCTCCCTTGTGGGTCAAATTCCAAACCCACTGTAGCTGGGTAGCTCATGCTGGAAAATTATTATTTGGGATTTCCTGTATTTTCAGCTTGTCCACAGCTGAGTGTCACTAAATTTCCTTTCTTGGATAGTAATGAATTTGGGGAGAAATTTTGCTTTTCACCCACTTCACAGTAAGGCACTTCTTCGACCATGGCACTCTGCATTCATGGAGAGATTTTTCATTCAGCTGTGCCATGGGTCACCACGATGAAACTGTCTCCTCATTTTAAATGTAGGCACTTAATGCTATAAATTTACCCCTAAGAATGCTTTCATACTGTCCCAGAGGTTTCAAAATGTTGTGTCTTCATTCTCATTGGCTTCCATAAATCTTGATTTCTGTTCTCATATCTTCTTGGATCCATTCTTCATTTAATACTGTATTATTAAATCTCCATGTACATATTGTTTTATGTTTTTTTTTCTTGTTAATTGCTAGGGTCATGGCATCATGGTCTCATTGTATACATGGAATAATATCTATTTTTTATATTGGCTAAGATTTCCTTTGTGAACTAGAATATGATTTATTTTGGAGAAAGCTCCATATGCTGTTGAGAAGAAGGTATATTCTGCCAATTTGGAATGAAATATTCTATAGATGTATGTTAAGTCCATTTGCTTTCTGGAGTTGTTGAGGCTGGAGATTCTCTTCATTGTTTTTTTTAATTTTTAATTTTTGCTTTGATCTGTTTATTGGTGACAGGAATATTAAAGTCTCCCAGTTTGGTGCTGAGGTCCATAAGTGGTTTTATGTTATGGAGTAATTTATCCACATAGTTGGGAGTGTTGGTGTTTGGAGATTATATATTTACTGTTATATCTTCATGTTGTAGTATTCGCTTTACCACCATGTAATGGACTTCTTTATCTCTTCTGATTAGTTTATATTTGAAATCTATTTTGTTGGATAAAAGTAGCTTGCTTTCTTGGGCTGTACACCAGGTAGATTTTTTTTCTATCTTTTTACCTTGTATCTGTGAATGTCATTGGCTGTAAGGTGGGTCTTCTGAAAGCAGCAAATTGTTAGATTTCATTTTTTCATCCATTCTGGTAATCTGTGCCTTTTGATTGGTGCACTGAGACCATTTACATTCAGTATTAGGATAGTTGTGTGGTTGAGGATCATAGTCACCGTGTTTTATTGGTAAATTCTGTTCATTCTTGGTTGTCTATTGATATCTTGTACCTTTATTGAATTTCCTCTGTGGGTTTTGAAAATTGTTTACTTGTTCTTCTATCTGGAGATTATCTTTGAAGATTCTTTGTAGTGCTAGTTTTCTGTGCATGAATGCTTCCAGTATGATTTTTTTTCCACGTATTTGTTGGCCATTTGTGTTTCTTATTTTGAGATGCATCTGTTTAATTTATTTGCTCACTTATTAATTGGATCATTTGTTTTCTTTTTTTATGAGATGATATAGAGTTACAATTGAGGGGGAAACATTATCAAACATTGAAGAACAAATATATATATACTTAGTTATCTAGGGCTAATGCCATGTCATGGATTCCCAGCTTGGGTTCCCCACGTTGCTCTTTCCCCCAGAAGAACCCCTGAGTTAGATGGATATCTCATGGAGGTCAGAGATTACCTTCTGAGATGATTCCCCTATATTCCCATCCTCCAGTCTCCTAGGAGGTTTTCCTAAGCCCTCCCCCAACCCTGTCCCCCAGCCTATGCCTCCAAGTATCCTAGGGAGTCATCCCCCGGTTGCGATAAGAATCATACAATTTGAAGTTATTATTAGCTTAGCTGTCTAACATACTGCTTCCCGATGTATTCTAGCATCCACAGATGAGAGAAACCATTCGGCCCTTGAGTCTCTGAGATTGGGATACTTCAGTTAGCATAATTCTTTCCATCTCCATCCATTTGGCTGAAAAAGTCATAATATCGTCTTCTCTAATGGCCGAGTAGTATTCCATTGTTTATATGTACCAAAGTTTTTGTATCCACTTGTTGAGTGAGGGGCATCTGGGTTGGTTCCATAATCTAGCTATAGTAAATTGAGCAGCTATAAACATTGATGAAGCCACATCACTATAATATGCTGATTCTAACTCTTTTGGGGAAAATACCCAGGAGTGGAATAGCTGGGTCGTAAGGTGGTTCCATCCTTAATTTTTTGAGGATTCTCCACACTGCTTTCCAGAGTGGCTGAACCAGTTTGCAGGCCCATCAGCAATGTGACAGTGTTCCTCTTTTCCCACAGCTCCTCCAGCATCTGTTGTTGTTAGAATTTTTCATTTTTGCCACTCTAACAGGAGTGAGGTGGTATCTCATTGAAGTTTTGATTTGCATTTCCATTATAGCTAATGATGTAGAGCATTTTATCATATATTTATGGGCTTTATTAACTTCCTCTGGTGATAAGTTTCTTTTTAGATCCATAGCCTATTTATTGATTGGATTATTTGTGATTTTGGTGTTTAGCTTTATTAGTTCTTTGTATATTCTGGATATTAGCCATTTGTCCAAGGTGTAGCGGGCAAAGATTTTCTCCCATTCTGTAGGTTCTCTCTTGATGCTCTTGACTAGATCTTTAGCTGTGTAAAAACTTTTTAATTTAATTGAATCCCATTCATTTATTCCTTTTTTAAAAAATATATTTTTATTTATTAGATGGATATAGAGATACAATTGAGGGGGAAACATTATCAAATATTCAAGAGCCAATGTATATATACTTAGTTATCCAGGGCTAATGCCATATCATGGATGTCCAGCTTGGGTTCCCCCCATTCATTTATTCTTGACTTTACTGCTTGAGCCATGGGAGTTTTGTTAAGGAAGGTGCTGCCAACTCCTATATGCTGTAGTGTTGACCCTACTTCTTTTTCTAGTAAGTTTAAAGTTGTTGGCTTAATATCCAGATCTTTAACCCATTTTGATTTAATTTTTGTGCAGGGTGAAAGATAAGGATCCAGCTTCAGTTGTCTACACATGGCTGTCCAATTTGTCCAACACTATGTTGAACAGGCTATCTTTCTTCCACACTATGCTTTTGCCCCCTTTATCAAATATCAAATAACTAAATATATGGGGGTTTGTCTCAGGATCTTCTGTTCTGTTCCACTGATTTTCGGTTCTGTTTTGATACCAATACCATGCTGTTTTTGCTACTACAGCTCTGTAGTATAATTTCAGATCAGGGATAGAGATACCCCCTACTTCTTCCTTCCTGTAGAGTACTGTTTTGGCTAGTCTGGGTCTCCTGTTATTCCATATGAACTTGGGAATTTCTTTTTCTGTGTCTGTGAAGAATGTCATAAGTATCTTGATGGGGATTGCATTGAATCTGTATAGGGTTTTTGGTAAAATGGCCATTTTTATTATATTGATTCTGCCTAACCATGAGCATGGAATGTTTTTCCATTTACTCAGGTCTTCTGTAATTTCTTTTCTTAGTGTTTGATAGTTTTCTTTGTAGAGGTACTTAATATCCTTTGTAAGGTTAATGTCCAAGTATTTCATTTTTTTTGGAGGAGATGTTGAATGGGAGAGATTTCCTGATTTCTTCTTCTGTGGATTTGTTGCTGGAGTAAAGGAACACTAGTGACTTACTGGAGTTGATCTTGTAGCCAGCTACTTGCTAAAATTGCCTATAAGCTCTAGGAGTTTTCTGGCCGTTGTTAGTGGGTTTTCTAGGTATAGAATCATGTCATCAGCAAATAGAGATAACTTAACTTCCTCTTTTCCTATACGAATACCTTTGATTTCCTTGTCTTGCCTGATAGCTCTGGCAAGGGTTTCAAGAATATATTGAATAAGAGTGGGGAAAGCGGATAGCCTTGTCTTGTTCCTGAATTAAGTGGAAATGCTTTCAGTTTTTCTCCATTGAGGATAATGTTGGCTATGGGTCTGTCATAAATGGATTTGACGTAGTTAAATTATCTTCCCTTCATCTCTATCTTTTCCAGAGTTTTGAGCATAAAGTGGTGTTGAATTTTATCAAATGCCTTCTCTGCATCAATTGAGATGATTATATGATTTTTGTTTTTAATTCTGTTTATGTGGTGAATCACATTTATTGATTTGCGTATGTTGAACCAGCCTTGTTTTCCTGGAATGAAGCCCACTTGATCATAATGAATTATCTTTTTAATGTGCTTTTGTATTCGATTAGCTAAAATTTTATTAAGGATTTTTGAATCAATGTTCATCAGGGAAATTGGTCTGTAGTTTTCTTTTCTTGACAAGTCTTTGTTTGGTTTTGGAATCAGTGTAATATTTGCTTCATAAAAAGTGTTTGGGAGTGATCCCACTCTATCAATTTCCTGGAAGAGCTTGAAGAGGATCGGTGTTAGTTCTTCTGTGAACGCTTGGTAGAATTCTGCCAGCCATATATCCATCTGGACCTGGGCTTTTATTTTTTTGGGAGAGCTTTGATTTCTGCTTCAATTTCACTTTCTGTGATAGGTGGGTTGAGGTTTTCAGTGTCCTCCTGTGTTAAAGAGGGGATGTCATATATGTCCAAGAACCTGTCCATATCCTCCAGGTTATCAAACTTGGCAGAGTATAAATTTTCAAAATAGGTTCTGATAATCTTCTGGATCTTGGATGAGTCTCTGGTGATATCCCCATTTTCATCTTTGATTTTGTTGATTTGCTTTCTTTCATTCTTTCTTTTGGTAAGGTTGGCAAACAAGATCTGTTGATCTTGTTTATTTTTTCAAAGAACCAACTCTTAGTTTTGTTAATAGTTTGTATTGTTTTTTTGTTCTCAGTTTCATTGATTTCAGCTCTGATTTTGGTAATGTCCAGTCTTCTCTTGGATTTGGCGTTGGATTTTTCCTCTTTTTGTAGTCATTTGAGTTGAAGCATAAGGCTACTTATCTGGTCGCTTTCTAGATTTTTTTTTTCTCATTAAACTTTTGTTTTAATGGGTCTCAAAATTCTGTGACAGATTTTTGGTCAAGTTGTTTCCATTAAAAAGTATTGATTTTAAAAACTAATAACTTAAAACTGCCACACACACACACACACACACACACACAAAACAAAATGGTCCACAAAACATTTTCCTTTCCTTCTGAAAGTTTTACGATGCATTGTTATCATTAACTAGTCT
>PVKS010049246.1:0-12065 GCA_004027875.1 Aplodontia rufa
ATCACTAGCATTTCTTTACACCAACAACAAAGCCGCAGAAGAAGAAATCAGAAAATCTCTCCCATTCACCATTAATTCCAAAAGAATGAAATACTTGGGTATTAACCTTACAAAGGATATTAAAGACCTATTCAAAGAAAATTATCAAACACTAAAAAAAGAAATTACAGAAGACCTGAGTAGATGGAAAAACATTCCAAATTCTTGGTTAGGCAGAATCAATATAATCAAAATGGCCATTCTGCCGAAAGCCCTGTACAGATTCAATGCAATCCCCATCGAGATACCAATGACATTCTTCACAAATATAGAAAAAGCAATTCTAAAATTCACATGGAATAACAGAAGGCCCAGAATAGCTAAAACATTACTAAGCAAGAAAGAGGAAACAGGAGGTGTCACAATTCCTGACCTGAAATTATACGATAGGGCCGTAGTAAAAAATACAGCATGGTATTGGTATCAAAACAGAACTGAAGACCAATGGAACAGAATAGAAGATACTGAGACAAACCCTTAAATCTTTTACCATCTGACATTTGATAAAGGGGGCAAAATCATAGTGTAGAAGAAGGACAGCCTGTTCAACAAATGGTGCTGGACAAACTGGAAAGCCATATACAGATAACTGAAATTGGATCCTTATCTCTCACCCTACACAAGAATCAAATCAAAATGGTTCAAGGATCTGGAAATTAAACCAGCAACTTTACAAGTGCTTGAACAAAAACTAGGATCAACACTCCATGACATAGGTGTCAGCACTGCATTCCTTAATAAGACTCCCATAGCACAAGAATTAAAGCCAAGAATAAATTAATGGGATGCCATTAAACTAAAAAGCTTCTGCACAGCTAAAGAATTAGTCAAGAGTGTCAAGAGAGAACCTTCAGAATGGGAGAAAAATCTTTGCCTGCTACAGCTCCAACAGAGGGCTAATATCCAGAATATACAAAGAACTCAAAATACTGAACACCAAAACCACAACTAATCCGATCAATGAATGGGCTAGGGAGCTAAATAGAAATTTCTCAACAAAGTCCAAAAAGCCTGTAAATGTATGAGAAAATGCTCCACATCACTTGCAGTCAGAGAAATGTAAATCAAAACTTCACTGAGATTCCACCTCACTCCTGTCAGAGTGGCAAAAATGAAGAACAAGAACAATGACAGATGCTGGAGAGGTTGTAGGAAGAGAAGAAACTTTCACACTGTTGGTGGGACTGCAAGCTTGTACAGTGACTCTGGAAAGCGGTGTGGAGATTACTCAAACAACTAGGGCTGGAACCATCTTATGACCCAGCTATCCCACTCCTGAGTATTTTCCCAAAAGAGGTAGAATCGGCATATTACTGAGATACAGCTTCATCAATGTTATAGCAGTTCAATTTACTATAGCTAAACTATGGAACCAACCCAGATGCCCCTCACTGGACGAGTGGATTCAAAAATTATGGTACACATATACAATGGAATTCTACTCCGCTATTAGAGAGAATGATATCATGGGATTTGCAGCCAAAAGGATAGAGATGGAAAAAATTACGCTGAGTGAAATATCCCAAACTCAGAGACTCAAGGGCCGAATGTTTTCTCTCATATGTGGAAGCTAGAGCACAAATGGAAACAGACTGAAAGTAGGCTAAGCTAATAATAACCTCAACATGGTCGAATCTTTACATGAACAGGGGGAACCTTGCTTATGTCGTTGGGGGATGAAGGGAGAGAAGAAGAAGGGGTGAGATGAGGAGGAATATCAAGGCAGCAAGAGGGAGGGAGTGGGGGAGTTATCAACCCAGTGGGGAACATTCGACTTCCATGAGAAGCCCAAATAACATGGGGGTAAAGTAAGGGAAACATGGGATCGGGGGAGGGGGGACTCAAAGTGGGGAGATCATGAACTGGCATCAGCCTTGGCTTGCTCTGTCAATATCCATGTGTTCATGAATGTGTGACAATGATTCCCTCCTATATATAAGACGATGTTGAACAAATAAAAAAAATAATAAATTTAACAAAAGAAAATGCTCCCAAGGAGAATTAATAAAGAATGAGGATATATGTTAAGTGCCAGGTATGTAAGAATTAGAGAAGAAAGGGCCTAGTACTTTGGGGGTGGCCAGGGAAGATACTTACTGCTTATTATTAATAATAACTCCACTTACTGATTCCTAACAATGTCAGACTGTACTGGACACCTTACACACACCATCAAGCTTTATCCTCCCATCCACACAGTGAGCAGGGCCTGCCAGTTTTCGGAACAGTGTAGGTAAACTGTACATAAAAGTATTTTAGGGAAATTAATATGGCCAGGAAGCCAACATTAAGTTTATTCCTATGGAACAGATCCGAAGAATCAAAACTGTTGAAATAGAATGGCTAAAATTAGAAAGATAGGTGATAAAAACGCCTCACAGGAAAATCTGGCAATACTTGATAACTGGATGGGTAGAAAAGAGTCATGGATAATCCTACGTTCACACACTGACTAGTAAGAGAAATGTGAAAAATGCAAAGAGGAGAATTAACCCAGACATGCTGAAATTAAGGGATAGTGGGACATCTCAGAAGATGAACAGGATAGCAAATGGAGAGACCTGTGACATACCAGTACAACCCTACCTCCATAAGGATGGCAAAATAGATAATTCCACAACAGTGAGGACCAGATCCACACTGTTCCCTCCTGTGTCCCCATCACACCTCTCACAGACTTGGTGATCAGTAAACATTTTCTGAATAAGCTATTATGACCCAATTCAAATGTCTTCCACTTATCCTCAAGGAGATCAAGACTTTGTCAAAGATCTTGATAAAACTATATACACTAATTTTATTATATGCTTACAGACATCATGCAGCCCTACTAAAGAAAGAAATGAAGTCAATTTAATATGAATTACTTTCAGTGAACCAAGCCTAACCTTCCCAAAAGTACTGATCATAATCAACCTAGAAGGATATATTCAAAAACCGTCCTTGACGCAGTCCCATTTAATTACTTTAAACTGCTGCAGTCCACATAATCATCATCTATTTATGTCTCACCTGACCACGCATAGGAATGGATTCCCAAAAAAAGCCTCTGGAAAGATCAGAAACTTAAAATCCATACTGACAAAGCAATGACTATGAAGGGTCTGTTATATTCTATAGAATTTTAACAATGAATGACAGCATAAATAACTTGTTTTTTTACTCTCCAGCATCCATCCCCACTTGTTCTAGAAACAGCATGTGTTTTATAAGTGGTGAATCACTCCCACACCATCCTCAGCTCTGTGGTTTGAGTAGGGTTACAGAAGTGGGGCACACAATCCAGTATAAGTCTATCAGCACATCCTTCCTCCCTGGTATCAGAGAACTGGTCAGGAATGGGCATGTGAAACTCAGGCCTTAGCCCATGAGTCTATTCCATGTCCTTGGTCATAAGTGATTAATTTGGGTATGGTCACTTGGTTCAATCAGAATTAGGAAGAGGATTTTATTGGAACTATTAGAAAACAGACTTGCTTTGTTCTGCTAGGATGCTAGCAACAAGATGCTGTAGAAACCTGAGCTGCCATAGACCATCATGTGGCCCTAGAACATTAAGTAAACATAGATGGAAGCAGAGTCAAAAAAGAAAGACTAGCTCTTAATGACACTAATCCAGCCATAGCTAATGTTAGCGCTTCTGTTGATTCTTCAGTTTCTGGGCCAATAAAATCCCAGTTTTACTATAACCCAGGTTTAATAAAATTATATACTCTCAATGAAAAGATACCTTGCTGATCTAATGACTCAAGCAATCCTCATTTTGAAGATAAATCAGTAAAGAGACAGCTCTTCTACTTCATTTACTAACTGACTTATTTTACTATATATGACAGCCCATATAAAATTTTGCTTAGGAACTTAAAATTGTAGCTGAGAACACCAAAGCTCACTCTTTTCTCAGCTGAGATAACATGAGCAAACCAAAAAGATAAACAGACTACAAAGGCTATACCAAGGACAATCTAAGCTCTGATCAGTTTTTCCCAAATACTGTGAAGCTAGATTTATGCTTTAGCACTGAAGTTGCTACATTCTAAGCAGCTGATGCTAGTAAAAATCCACAGTGCAGAGTGTGATACTAGGAGATAACAAACCTCAGAGATTGCCTACTCAAACATTTCTATGAACAACATCAGGGACCTGAGGCCCCAAAACTGCAGTGGCAAGAAACTATGTGGTACAATCCCCTTTCCCTTTGCCTCCCAGATTGCAGGTATCCACAAAGAAAAGCTCATGGGGAGTAAGCCACTGATACCACAAATACAGCATGGATAAATGCAATGGAGGAGGAAAAAAATGAACAGTCTGTTTTGGGGGATAGCCTTTTGTCTGTTCAGGACCAATCTCCAAACTTCTGTGTTTTAAAATTCAGTAAGTGTTCATTGCACACATATTTGACATATACTGCAGGTTGGGATACTTATTCTATTAACATATAATTTCTGTCTCCCCAGCTAGACTGTGAGTCCCTTGAGGTCCAGGACTTTAGGTCTAAAATAGCATCTGACACAAAACACATGCTCAGAAAATATCTGGTGTAAATTTATCAAAACATGAGACATTTGGCTAGCAAAGAGTATATCATATAATGAACAATTCCACCTTCCTTAAAAGGTAGTACTTACCATTTACCAAACAGCTCCTATGTGCCAAATGATGTACTAAAAACTATACATGGGTGATTTAGCTCACTGACTTGAGCTGAGTTTGTTCCAAACCCTTAACAATTAAAAGGAAAGATCATGGTCTTCCTGCTCTTCCCTTGCTGGACTTCAAAGGAATAGAACAAATGCATGAAGGTTCAAAGGAACACATTTTAGCATTAGGAAGATAGTATAGAAGGGGCTGAGCTGTTCTAAAAGGAATGAGCTACCTCTGGAGAAACTGGTTACTGGAGAAAACCAAGTAGAATTTCATTTGGCAAATGCATTACTTGGAAGCACCACAGAAGCAGTTCACATAGAGTCAACCAGATTTGAGAATACACTCTGAGCTCTGTCCTAAAGTCTGGGAGTCTAGAGAAACAGCTACATCAAGTTTGAATAATATCAAGGCCTAAAACTTCCTGCATTTCCTTATCTTATAAGCCTGGAACACCCCCAAGATATGCTCTATGCTCTTATTGTCTAATAGTATCAAAATGCCTGCAATCTCTCCCCTTAAAGTTATGACAGAGTTTTATAATACTGACATTCATCTAGTCTATTGATATAGGAAATGAAGGATGTAGATCTGATTATGCTTTTTGTGCCTAAACATCTAGCAAATTCCAAGACTGGAAAATATTGGGAAAGTTAAAGTATCAAAATAAATAAGTCCTTGACCCTGTCCCCTCCAGCTTTATCAGATTGATTTTATAAAGTATGGTGTTAGACTGTTAGGGACAGATATTAGTATAAGACTGCATAAAGTTGTGCTGAAATTTCATTGCAACCATTCAAGTCTGAATCAAAATATATACTTCTATGACATGTTTGAGGCTTTATATTACAAAACGGTTGTTTTAACTTTCTCAGTTCTTTGACTGCTTAATAATGATAAAATCTCCCAAGCAGCTACTGGCCACAGAATAGCACGTGTAAAGATCCAGCAGTAGAGAAAGTAGATTTGGACTGTGAAACAGATATATTCCAATGGCTAGAACCAACTCTATGAAGTGGGAGAATAGGAAAATTTGAAAATGGAAGATAAGCAGGGCCAAGATCAGGAACAGCCTTAATAAGGAGTGTTTATTTCAAACTAAAGGCAGCAGGTAGTCACCAAAAGGCTTTAAATTGGCAGAGAAGAGGTCACACTGGTGTTTTAGAAATCTTGTTTCAATTATTATGGAGAGGGCTGGGGATGTAGCTCAGTGTCTAAGCACTTCCCTAGCATGTATAATAACCATGTAGATAATGGGCTGAGAGCAAGGAGGGGATGCAAAGAGCAGACATGAGGAACAGCAAGAAGATGATACAGTAACCCAGGCAAAAAAAGATGGCAGCTTAGACCTGGCAAAAGAATGTATATAGGATATGAACGAAAATGAAGAATCAAGGGTGACCTTAAGATTTCTGGCATGCACTTTGGAAAGCGGTGTGGAGATGCCTCAAAAATTAGGGGTGGATCTACCATACGATCCAGGTATCCCTCTTCTGGGTATTTTCCCAGAGGGGTTAGAATCAGCACATTACAGAAACATAGCAAAATCAATGTTCATAGCAGCTCAATTTACCATAGCTAAATTATGGAACCAACTCAGATGCCCCTCACTGGATGAATGGATCCAAAAGCTGTGATATACATATACAGTGGAGTTCTCCTCAGCTATTAGAAATGACAATATTGCAGCCTTTAAAGGTAAATGATGGCAATGGAAGAAATTACACTGAGCAAAGTTTGCCAAACCCAGGTTTTGCCTCATTTGTAGAGGCTAGAACTAAACCCAGGCTTGAAAGGTTGTCAAACTCATGTATTAGACTCAGTAAAGACATAGCAACACATAATCTAGGGGACCCATACACATGTGGGGTAGGGGAGAAAAAAATAAATAAAAAATAATAAAAAACAAATATTCTCTGGACAAAAAAAAAAAAATTTCTGGCTTGGCCAAATGGCTGACTGGTGGTGCCATGAACTGAGCTAATCACATGTACCCATGTTGAAGGGAACATGATTTAGTTTGGAATGTGCTGCATGTGAGATGCCTATGTGACATACAAGTAGAAATGTCCAGAGGGTAGTTGATAGTCTAACCTGGATATATAAATGCTCTAGCATTGATAATAATACACATGAGGCTGGAGCGATGGCTCAGCAGTTGGGAGTGCTTGCCTGGCATGCATGAGGACCTGGATTCAAAAACCCAGCACCACATACACAACCAATGTGTCAGAGAAACAATGACCAAATGAAAAAAATAAATAAAATTGATTCTCTCTCTTTCTCCCTCTCTCTCTAAAAAAAAAAAAAGATAATAATACACTTGGTAGCCTACAGACTATAGCTGAATCATGAGAAAAGATGAAATTACTCAAAGAAAATGTATACTTCAACCCACAAGGCTAAGGCAAGCACCTGTGAAAAAACAACAAAGTTGAAACTTCACAGTTTACAGAAGGTGCCACATCCCAAGCCAGGTAACATGAGTGTCTTGGAATATGAGTGAAATGCTAATTCATCCCTTCAGAAAAAGCAACTTCACCTGACCCAAACGTAACAGGTGAATCACAGGTCTAAATTCTACTCACATCTGACAACATCCGAGGATATCAGTTCTAACACCAAAACACTCACCAGTTGACAAAGCCTCCTCGCGAACATCACCTTCACCAGGCTGATGAATATTCCAAGATGTTTTGGGAAATAAAGAAATTTCTTCTGGTGATGCTAATTTTACCATATCCATGTGGTTACTCTGAAAGTGGTATCGGGGAATAAAACAGATTTTGCCTTGTTGAAAAATGTCCTTGATGATCTCTTCCGTCTCAATTTCATCTTGCATACTCAGAAAGATGGAAATTCTTTTGGCATTTTGATACTGACTGTGGGCTATCACCTAAATGGGAAATGACAGCAATTATAATTTCCAAAATTATACTTTTAAAAACTACAAACTCTTCACAGTTTCTCCCTTCTCTCTTAGCCTTCTCCAATTTCTTTTAACTTTCCAAAACAAAGCAGAATGGTCTGGTGGGCCAGACAATGCGAAGCCCTAAGACTAACTTTTAGTTTAGGACCTGAGACTTCTCTAAATCCTATTTCTGGCACATCACTTTGGTAAGAATGAAAACTCATTAAAAAGTTACCAGCTCTGTATGGTCAACAGTTGCTCAGTAATTATCCATCAGCCCCAAAAGTAGTATCTTGAAACAGTTCATAAGTTCCCCAAGGGCATGCCTTATAATTCTTTCAGCTCTTGTACCCCCACCCCATTCCATTCTATTGAATGTTAAAATGTCAAATAAGATGGGGTTGGGAGTCATGGTGAAAGAATCCATATTCAGCTGAATTATTCATCAAACACAAGGGGGTTAAGCTTTGATAACCATAGAAAAATCAATAATCTAAGGAACTCAGACTAAGAAGTTGGCCCTTAGCTCTTTTCTCTCTCTCTCTCTCTCTCTCTCTCTCTTTCTCTCTTCCTTTTCTGTTTTCCCCAGTCCTCCAAGCCAAAAAGAAAAACACTGCAAAATCTTCTTATAAATATGATTGGCAGAAAGATATAGGCATAGAAAGTCAAGTTATTTCTAAAAAAGGAAGGGTGGAATTAAGTAGTAAGAGTACAGCAAACCATTGCTAAGGAAGTAAGTTAATTCCTGCTTTCTGAAAAGTTGCACAGCTGTTAAGAGACCTGACAGAGGCAAAGTAAATAGAAATGTGACTTTGGGCAAGCCTGTGGCCAGGTGCTAAATGAGAAAGTTAAGTGTCTCAGCTACTCAGAAGGCTAAGGCAGGAATATCACGGGTTCCAGGTTGGCCTGGACAATTTAGCAGACTCTCTCAAAATTAAAAGAAAAAAAAGTGGTAGAACACTTGCCTAGCAAATGTACGGACCTGGGTTCATTTCCAAATACCACAAAAAAAAAAGAACAAGAAAAGAATTAATGAATGAAAGAATAGAAGTTGCCTTTCTTGTTCTCTAAAAAGCAGAATATAGAAAAGCAAGCTGGGAGAAGTGGCACAATCTCAACAGCTCAGGAGGCCAAAGCAGGAGGATTGCAAGTTTCAACCCAGCCTCAGAAACTTAGCAAGACCCTAAGCAACTTAGCGAGACCCTGTCTCAAATTTTTAAAAATATGAAAGAAAAAAAAAAAAAGCTGGAGATGTAGCTCAGTGGTTAAACACCCCTGGGTTCAATCCCTAATACCAAAAAAAAAAAGGAAAGAAAAAGAAAAAAGAAAAGCAAGGGCTGAACAAGCAGTAAAAATCATTAGTTAAAATTCAGTGTGAGACTTTGCATGTACATTTGTCTCTTTCTCAAATCCCTTTACATGACACTTGTAAAGAAGAACAAAAAAAAAGTTTATTACAGCACTGAGAACAGAAATTTGATTAGTTCCTGTAAGACAGAGAGTGGATAGAACAATACATACAGACAAAACAGCAGATCACAACACTGAGAACACAGACACAGATCAGAAAGAAGACATTCCTCCCTTAAGATCCCCAACAAGGTGACTACTAAATGCAGAGGAAATCTCCACAAGCGAACACAACTTCATTCATAAATATGTACAGACTATAAAGCACCAACAAATATTATGGAAGCCAAAACACAAAGTAGAAGAATAAAAACGGAGGTTGGGGGGAATAGCCCAGTGGAAAACCGAGGAAAGTTAGAAAACAGAGCTGTTGGGTTTTTTTAATTCTAATTCATTTTCTCAAACAAACTAAAAAAGATAATTGCATCTATAAAATATCAAGAGACTGCTATGGAAAGAAAGCAATCAGAGATTTATAAAATAATCACTGGAAATTAAAATTGTGATAAGGAAAATGAAAACAATTTAGGAGAAAGCACTGGAGAAGGGAAAATAAGACAAAAATAGGAAAAATATTAAGAGACACAGAAAACCAACGTAGGATTAATATCTAACAAGAATTCCACAAAGGTGAAAAAGAAAAGAAACATTCAAAGGTATAATAAAAACACCAATCTACACATTATACTGCATTTAAAATAATTTTAAATTTCAAATTCAAATCATTAATCATGTAGAGGGCAAAACATTTTAGTGTATAAAGTAATAAAAAGTTTACCCACTCTGATACATTTTGTTTTTTTGTAGTTGTTTTGTTTCAGGGTTTTTTTTTAGGGGATGCTTTGGGGATTGTTGTTGTTGCTTTGTTTTTGATACCAGGAATTAAACCCAGGGGTACTTAACCACTGAGCAACATCCCCAGTCCTTTTTATTTCTTACCTTCAGACAGGTCTCATTAAGTTGCTTAGGAACTCGCTAAATTGCTGAAGCTGACGTTGAACTTCTCCTGCCTCAGCTTCCTGAGCCTCTGAGATTACAGCGTGCACCACCACGCCCAGCCTATAGGTATTTTTTTGAGGATATACTATAATAATAATAAGAGGGAAAAAAACCCAAGAAAGAAAACACCACACTCAAGAAATGGCCCTAACTCAGAAATAGAGTAAGCAAAAAACCCAGGGTAACAGCTATGCAACCAGACCAGACAGAAATAGTGGGTTGGGGTGTCTTGAAAAGGAAAGTGGATATATTCTAACAGGCAAAAGGAAAAAGAATCTAGGGATTAAATAAAGACATACTTTGTTTTGCCAAAAAAGTAAAAATACAGGCAATTTTAAAATCCTGAAAAATATAGAGCTAAATTAGATACATGTTCCAAATAGGAACAAAGAAAAATATGGCATGATTTTGAGTAATTTTAGGGTAAAAGAAAAGAGAATGCATTTGGTATTAACATTTGAAACAATCCTCTCTTAGCCACACATATCTAATAACCAAAAACTATATATTCTTTTCTCATTTGTTCAATTATACAACTTGGTTCTCCTGTGAATATAATTTATAAAACAAAAATACATAAGTACTGTTTTTCAAAATTTCAAGTTTGGAAATGAGCCACAATTACCACTCAGTAGACTCATTACAGTTATAGAACATAGTATACATATAAAACTTAATATTATATAGGTATCAGAAATTGGTAGATGGTATAAAAAACAAAGTAAAGTGGTATTAATTTTCTCATCTTATTTAGGAAGTTAAGATATAGCATGAAGCTGAATTTCTTTACCATATATTACTTTCCTCATAAAATTATAAAAAGTATAAACAATAACAGATGCTGGAGGGGTTGTGGGGAGATAGGAACACTAGCACACTGTTGGTGGAATGGCAGACTGGTATAGCCAATCCGGAAAGCAGCGTGGAGATGCCTCAAAAAATTAAGGACGGATCCACCTTTCGATCCAGCTATCCCTCTCCTGGGTATTTTCCCAGAGTTAGAAACAGCACATTACAGAAACACAGCAAAATCAATGTTCATAGCAGCTCAATTTACAATAGCTAAATTATGGAACCAACCCAGATGCCCTTCACTGGATGAATGGATCCAAAAACAGTGAGATAGATGATGGATGGTAGGTAGGTAGATAGATATGAATTCTGCTCGCAATTAGGAACAATGATATTGTGGCCTTTGAAGGTAAATGGATGGCAATGCAAGAAATCACACTGAGCAAAGTTAGCCAAACCCAGGGAGTCAAGGGTCAAATGTTTTTCCCCATTTGTGGAAGCTGGGTGAAAGGCTGTCAAACTCACGTATTAGACCCAGCAAAGGCATAGCAATACATAACCTAGGGGAACCATAGATATGTGGAGGGAGAGGGAGGAGGAAGGGAGGATTGGGAGGGATCTAGGGAGACAATCAACAATATAGCATACAGTTTACCCCCTGGGAAGCCAAATAATACTTATGCAATCATTTAATTCTGGAAAATTCACAATGTAAGCATTTAGAGGGGAAATATAGAAGAATCAAGAGACTAGGGTATAAGCAATGTGGGGGTAATTCTAGTTTAAGAACAAATGCACATATTATTACTTTATATGCATTTATAATTGTACAATAACTCAACTCCTTAATAAAAAAATTTTTAAAAAGTGAAAAAAATTATTAAAAAGGTGCTGTGCTAATAAATGTTTTTTAGTGATTCAGAGAAAGACATCATATAATATCTTTATTGAGGATTCACTAAGGCAAAAACACTGTTTTAGTCACAGTACACCAATGCTTCAGGACATGATCTGTTGGTTGGTAATGAAATGAGTAGTGAGTTACAATCTATTTTTAATGAAATATAAAGGAAAATATTAAAGTTCACAGCGTACAGTAAGAGTTGTGAAACAAAGTCTTCATATGTGTATACGTATGCTTGTATGGCATAAAATGTATTATTATTGAGGGTCGTGGGTTTTTTATTTTTCTCTCTCCTTTGATGTTCTTAGTTGTCACTCTGTTGTTGCCAGTGATTCTACCTCTATAAAACTATTATTTCCACCTGGC
>PVKS010049247.1:0-12074 GCA_004027875.1 Aplodontia rufa
AATTTCCTAAAGTTCTTACTTATAAAATTTGAGAGCTTAAACAACATAAGTATATTTTCTCATATCTCAGAAGACAAATTTATAAGATGAAGATATCAGAAGTTTGATTTCTCCTGATGCCTCCTCCCTAGTTTATAGATGGCCATTATTTCCCTAGTTTTTATATGGTCTTTAATGTCTGTGTGTACGCAATTTTCTTCCTCTTATAGGTGGTACCAATTATGTTGGATTAAGGCTCACATACCCTAATGACCTCATTTAACTTAATTAAATCTTTAAAAATCCTATCTATGCATGGTCATAAATTATGTAATGGGAGTTTGAGGGGATAGAATTCCACAAATGATGACCACTATAATATAAACAGTGGAGAAAAAGGTGAAGAATATGTGATTCATTCCTGTATTCCTAGAATTTAGAATGTCATCTAGAACATGGAATACAATTAAATATTTCTTAATAGAATTATGCTGACCTATCTTTGAACTTGAGATCTGTGGTAGTGACTAGACTGTGGGAATAATCCTTACTACTATTGCAATCAGATGTTTACACGCACCTTGACTTATGATACTATTATGATAGAGAAGAGGAAAGTGAAGTTGAATTTTGAATTTACAGTCATATGGCTAACTTATTTCATGTGAAGTTGAAGCTCCCAATGTCTTGCTTAACAAGGTCTTTTTATTTCAAATAATTTGGAATATATTAAAAATTAGAAATTAAAACTTTAGTGATAATATTTTATGACATTCTAATTTTATAATTGAATTTAAGAAGCAGTTTTTATTGATGGTTAAAAAGATGACCAGAAAAAGTACTTAAGTTACAATACTCATTACTGAATTCTCCAAAATGCCATTGGAAAAATGCTGCTGAGATGTACAGACTAGGGATTTTGAAAGTAAAAGTCAGGATGTGGTGAGTTGTGGCGATGGAAATTCCAGCTGCATGCACTGGTAAACTGGAGAGCCTCAGACCAGCTCAATAGCTGCAATTTCCATTTGCTTTTCCTCTAATAGCAAATTATAAATTATATATATATATATATATATATAATCATTTTATGCATTATAAATATAATTATATGTAATTTGCCATACATGGCAATGCTAGAAATATTTATTCAATGAAGTTATTAGAAAACATTAAATGAACAGAGAAAGGAACTAAAAAGTGAGATAGTTTAATTGCAAAGACAATTTCAAGAAGGTAACGTGATAAAATAAGCATAATGAAGAAGTCCCTATAGTTTATAATTTCAGTGATGAAAAGGAAAATCTAAATAGAGTGCTATAATTCAACTACTGTTTTTAAGGTAATCATCATGTGGCTTATATGACAAATATTTGGGATAAAGAGAAAATTGTTAAATGAAAAAAAGTAACAACATATGTATTTGAAATTATGTGTATCCAGGCACCTTTTTGAAAGGATGATTAAGAAGGCATCTGAATTCTATCAGAAGACCTGAGCAGAAATAAAAGGAAATAAGATATGGGGAAAGGCACTTCATACAGCAAAAGACACAGAAAGCATTTTGAAAAAGAGCACATGATTTATATACAAACCTGTAAAACTATGTGGCAAAGAAGTGGGGGTTCTGAGATCAATTAGCAAAGATCAAGGTCATTTCAGGCTTGGTTGGTGTACTGCAGGATTTGTATTTTATTCTACATGGGATGAAAAACTGATAATTGAGATCTCAAAAGATAGTAGTCTCTATATCACCTGAAACATTATGTCAATTTGGTAGATTAAGATAGATTTTAAGAGATAATATGATGGTTTTTCTAGGGAGTACATTTTTAAAACTAAGGAGATTTAGGATACCTTATGCAGATATTCAAGTAAATCAAACTTATATTTTACTTTTTTGAGATGGAAAATAATCATGCATTTTGATTTATAATAAAAATTTAAAAGTCTGGCATAACAGAATAATAATTCTGTGAAATTTAAATACATTATTGTAATTTATTTTAAATTTTAAGTCATATCATTAAAATAGTCATATACACTATTAGATTGTGTAGAAGAGTTTGGGACTCATTGTATTAACTATATTTATGTTAAAATAGAATTACAAAAATGTTTGACTACGTGGCAAGATTTTGTGAAGTTCCAACTTGTGTTTTTAAAGGTTAAGGCAATGTATTAAATTATAATCAGTGTGAACAAAAATTTAAACTGTAAACCCCCACTGAAATGTATTATTTTCTTAATTTATACAGACAAAATCATATTTGTAAGCAAAACAGCAGTCTTAAAGAAGAAGTATAATTTGGAATTTAGCCAAAATGCAGAATTGTATTTTAAAATAGTTAAGGCTGTCACTCTGTAAATGATTTTCTTATCAGCAACATTAAACTCTGAAGAACATTAAATAAAAGATAGATTTTTGTTTGATTATTTCCCACTTTATAAATATTGAAATTTATAATTTCACATATTATGAATTTTCATTTCCATGAAATTAAAAATTCAGAGGTTATTTTTTAATTGATAAATTTATTTGTTGAACAGTCATACAAATTTTAACAAAATAGTATATAATGTATATAGAGTCTGACAATTGGATTTACCCCCAAGAACCTCCCCCCTTGTTCCTCCCTTCCCCTTCCCAAAACATCTCTAAAAAATGTATTAGGTTGTGTAACATTACATGATATCTGGCTTTAACACCTGATATTAGACCACTTCTCTTAATGGAGAAGGTTATTTTTACATAACAATTTAGTTATGTTTCCATTCAGTATTTTCACATAATCGATACCATGCGTTTTGTCTTCCTTTTTAAAAAAAAAAACTTGCATATTTTTAGATCACTCCTATATAATTATGGCGCAGCTCTTGTTTGCTTAAACAAAAATATTATCCATGTTTTTTTTTATGATGCTGGGGTATGAATCCAGGTCTTTGCAATTGCCAGACAAACACTTGAACCACTGAGGTCACCACACCAGTCCCAGTGGAAGCTTTTGAAAGTCTTGATTCTGCCGATTGATTTTTTTATTCCAATTTCATTGATTTGTTTTCTAATTTTCAATTAATTTCTGTCTTCTCACTTTGGATTTAATCTGTACTTATTTTCTAATCTTCTTAATACCATTTTTATTTTAGATCTTCCCTTTTTTCTAAATTACGCATTCAGTGGTTTAAGCTTCCTTTAAGTACAGTTTCACTGCATCTCTCAAACGTTAGTTTATTATTTTAAGAGAAAGGAACAGTGAGAGAGAGAGAAAGAGAGAATCAATTTTATTTGGTTTTTCATGTGGCCTTCATTGCTCCAAAGCTTTGTTGTGTACATTGTGCTGGGCTTCCAACTGGCATACTGTCATATGCCAAGCAAGTGCAGTGGCCACCAAGCCACCATTCCAGCCCTGCATCTCTCAAGTTTAATGACATTTATTTTCATTTTGCTTTAATCCAATATTTATTCTGAATTTCCCTGAGAGTTCTTTTGTCAATGTGTTATTTATTAAAAGTTGAAATATGTGTACAGTCTAAAGAGAAACTAGATTATCCACATGTTATTTTTAGAAGTGTATTGTTTGATCTCCAAGTATTTTTGGATTTTCCAAAAGAACTGACTTTCTGTCTTTGATTTATAGTTAACATTCATTGTGGTCTGTGGATATATACTGGATGATTGATACTCTTCTTTAAAAGAGAAATGGAGGGAGAGAAAGAGAAAGGGAGAATCAATTTTATTTAGTTTTTTAAAATCTGGTTTTGGTTTCTCTGACACATAGTTTTGTATGTGGTTCAAACCAGGGTCCTCCTGCATGCCAGGCAAGTATGATACCACTGAGGCACCATTCCACCCCTGATTGCTGTTCTTTTAAATTTGTGGAATGCACCTTATGGCCCAGCACAGGGTCCACTTCAGTGAGTGTACTGTGTGAGTGTGTGAAGGTCGTGTCATATTCTGTTGTTGGATGAGGCTGTCTACAGTTGTTCACTATATCCAGTGGATGGGAGGTGTTAGTGATTTTCTGACTACTGGATCTATCTGTGTATCTCTGAAAGAGAAGAATTAAAATCCTCACATGTAATAGTAGATCTATCTGCTTCTTGATAGTTTGTTGTTGTTGTTGTTGTTGTTTTCTTGTTTTTTTGTCCCATGTATTCTAATCCACTTTAGTGAAGCACATACACACTACAATTGATGTGTTCAGGATTTCTATGCTACAACAGCTATTTTCATTGAGGTTACTATCTATGTTTTTTTGTCCTTACATGTTGTGATTTTCTGCATCTACCTATTTCTCTCTCCAGCTTGGAGAAGATTGGTTTGATGTGGGACCTCATTTCTAAGATAGGTCTAGGAAGAACTGATAATTCTTTACTTTGTTCACAGTTTTATTCTGGCATTCACATGCCAGACACAAATGCAAGTCAATCAATTCATTTTTGAGAAGATCTTCTTATGTTTATTAAAATATTAGCACTTTTTTAGGATTCCAGAGTTACCATTCCATATTACTTCATAATTTATTTTGTTTAAGTTAAGATATACTGTCACACACTCTCTGGATCAAACAGAACTTACTAATACTGCCAGAGTCTTCTAGAGACTAGTCAGAAGTTTTATGCAAGCTTCATGGTAACCACAAAGAAATAACATGTAGTTCATATAGAAAAGATAGAGAAAAGAATGAAAATACATCACTACAAAATATCATCAAATCACAAAGAAGACAGCAAGAGAGGACCAAAAGAAATACAGCATAGACAGTAAATAATTTAAAATGGCAGTGATAAGTCAATTCCCAACACTAACTACTTTAAATAAGTAAGTATAGTAAGCAATAATAACAACAACAACAACAACAACAAAAAACAAACCCACAAAGTAGTGAGAAGGTAGAGCAAGAGCAAGATGGTAGCTGAATAAAAACCTCTGGTGATCCTGTACCCACAGGCACACTAATTTGCATAGCTGATCCTGCATCAAACAATGTTCACAACATTTAAGGAGGCCAGGTACTCCCCTAATTCACATTGAAGAAGAGAGCAACAACGAATTTGGGACAAACATGGGTTTGGATTGTCCTCTAGTGCTGAAATACTGGCGGCACACCAATAGCAGACTTGGGCCAAACCAAGACTTAGTGTGCCTTCTACTGCTGAACTAATGGAAGTGATTACAGGACAACTTGCTTAGAATTTCTGAAAATACAGGCAGAAACAAAAGCAGATTAGGAACACTGGAATAAAAACTTAATCTTTCAATGCCCAGAAAAGTCACATACCAACAAGAATTGAGAACTTTCAGGAAAAAATCACCTCACCTAACAGTCAAAATAAGATACCAGAAACCAAACAGATATAAACCAGAATGGGAGCACACTGAGAGGGGGAATTTAAAACAGCTGTTAAAACTCAATGAGCTTAAAGAAAACACAGAAAAAGAATTCCATACTCTAAAGATAAGCTTAACAGAGAAATGTAAAAAGAGAAGCAGAAATCCTTGAGCTGAAAAAAATATAATACATGAAAGTAAAAAGCTGATAGGAGGCATTGAAAACTGGATAGATCAAACAGAAGACAGAATTACTGAGCTTGAAGAAACAATATTTGAAAGTAAACAACTGGAGGAGAAAAAAGAATAAAGAATGAAAAGGAATACAGAAAAAATCAGGTCATTAGGGTTCAAGAGGGACTTGAGAATGACAAAGAGGAATTCCTTATTCAAACAAATAATATCCGAAATCTTTCCAAACCTAGAGAAGGATGTAAATTAGGCAAACACAGGAGTCCATAGTCATCTATCAGATTTAATTAAATCAACTCTGCCCCAAGATATTTAAAATCAAGCTCTCCAAGGTGAAAGAGAAGATTCTCAAGGATGCAAGAGAAAAGAAACAAATAATGTACAATGGAATTCTGGGTTCCGGGACAGAGTTCTCAGCAGAAACTTTTCAGGACAGGAAAAAGCAGCATGAAAGCATGAAATTTCACCGGAAAACTTGCTATCCAAGAGTATTGTACCCAGTAAAAAGTTTTTTTGACGTGAGATAGGGACAGTGAGAGAGAGAGAGAAAGAGAGAATCTATTTTATTTAGTTTCTCATGTGGCTTTCATTGCTCTGATACTTTGTTGTGTTCGTGGTGCTGAGGTTTGAACCCACATCCTCGTACATGCCAGACAAATGCTGTCACCACTGAGCCACCACTTCAGCCTCCCAAATTTTTATTTTAGAAATGAAAGAGAAATTGACATTCTCAGATGAAAAAAAGCTGAAATAATATATCTTCATCAGATCTTTTTTTACAAGAAATATTAAATATTCTTCAAACTCATACAAGTAAATTTGACTTTAATAAATCAAAACCAAACAGCAGAATGTTCAAAAATCATTGTTTAAAAAAACAGTACAGACTCATTCAGGATGTTCTAATGTTGTAAACATGGAGCATAATTCATATTTTAGGTATGAAAACTGTAAAACAAAAATAAGTACAACACTATAAGAGATAGTCAATATATAAAGATGTAATATGTATTATCAAAGATTCAAAATATTGGGCTGGAGCAGTGGCTCAGAGGTTTCGGTGCTTGCCTGGCAGACACGAGGACCCGGGTTCAAACCCCAGCACCACGTACACAACTAAGTGTTGGAGCAACTAAGGCCATGTGAAAAACTAAATAAAGTTGTTTCTCTCTTTCTCTGTCTCACTGTCCCTCTCTCTATAAAAAAAAAAAAGATTCAAAATATTGGGAGGAATTGAGTGTAAGTGGAAATTCTCCTTATTAGTATATTTCTCTCTTTTTTGTTTCCGTTCTTATCTTTACAATCATGCTAAGTTGCTATCACTTCAAAACAGAGTCTTATAATCAAAAGATGTTTTGTATGCCTTATTGGTAACCACAAGGAAAATTTTTATAATAGACAAAACAAAAATAACAAGCAAGGAATCAGAACACACTACTGGAGTAAAGTCACCTGAGGAAGAGTGGAAGGCAGGGGGAAAGGAAGATTCTACAACAAAAGTAGAAAATGGCTATAGTATGAACTTACTGGTATCTTGAATGTAAGTGGATTAAATTCTCCCTATTAAAAGGCAAAAAGTGGGGGCTGGAACTGTGGCTCAGTGGTAGAGCATTTGCCTGACATGTGTGAAGACCCAGGTTCAAATCCCAGTGTCACATACACAACTAAGTGTCAGAAAAACTAAAACCAGATGAAAAAGTAAATACAATTGATTCTCTCTTTCTCACTCATTCTCTCTTTTTTTTAAAAAAGACAGCAGCAGAGAGGTGGCTCATGCTTACCTGGCATGTGTGAGGACTCCGGGTAGCACCCTAGCACCTCATACAAAACTAAATATTGGAATAGCATAAAAACAGAAGAAAAATAAATAAAACTTGATTATCTTCCTCTCTCTTAAAAAATTACCTGTGACTGAAAGGATGAAGGCAAGACCCAATATTATTTCGCTTATAAGGAACTCACTTGACCTCTATGGACATGAATAGACTGAATGTGAAGGGATAGAATAAGATACACAGAGCGCAAATGGAATCCAAAATAAAGCAAGAGGAGCTATACTTTGTAGCACAAAATACAATTTAAATCAAAATCAGTAAGAAGAGACATGGAATGGTATTCTATAATGAGAAGGAAGTCAATTCAGCAAATGGAAATAACAACATGAACCCAGTATTGGGAGAACCCAAATATATCTAATAAATATTAATTGACCTGAAAAGAGAAATAGACTTTAACTCCCCACTTTCAGCAGTAGACAGATTGTCCAGACAGAAAAGCAACACAGAAACAACAGAGTTAAATTGCACCCTTGACCAAAGGGGCCTAAAAGACATCTGCAGAACATTCCTTCCAACAGCTGACACACACACTTTCTTCTCATCAACACATGGAAAATTCTCCAGGATAGATCATATGTTAGGCCACAAACAAGTCTTAACAAAGTTTTAAATAATTGAAATCATATCAAGTATCTTTTCTGAACACAGTGCAATAAAACTAGAAATCAATAACAAGAAAAAGCTTGGAAACTAAAATATACATGGAAATTTTAAACTTATTTTGAACAACCCATGGATCAAGGAAGAAATCAAGAAAGATAGTTAAAAACTTAAAAGAAATGCAAAAAGAGACACAACATACCCAAACTTATAAGATATAGCAAAAACAGTACTAAGATGGAAGTTTGGGGCTGGAAAGGTGACTCAGCAGTCACTCTTGCCTGACATGCACAAGAACCCTGATTCAAACTCCAGCACCACATACACAACTAAGTGTTGGAGAAACAAAGGCCAGATGAAAAAAATAAATAAGCTGACTACTTTACTCTCATCTCTCTCTCCTCTATCTTTAAAAAGGGGAAGTTTACAGCAATCAATGCCTACACCAAAAAGCAAGTAAGCAAGCAAACACCCCCACCAAAACAAAAAAGGAAAGAAAAATAGAAAAACAAGTGGGCTGCAGGTGTAGCTCAATAACAGAGCAATTGTTTAGCATGCATGAGGCCCTGGACTAAACAAAGAAGAACCAGAATGATCACCAAGAATGATCTCAAGGAACTTTCTAGAAACATAAGAGCATACTACACCAAACTTACTCAGAGTATAGAAATAATAAAGATGAAATCAGACATAAATATAATAGAAAATTTTAAGAAGATCAATGAAATGAATAATTGCTACTTTAAAAAGCTAAAGAAAATAAACAAGCCTTTAGCTAGTCTATGAAAAAAACAGGATACTCAAAGAAGTAAAAGAAAGACAAAAATGGAGAAAACCAACACCACAGAAATACAAAGGCTCACTTGAGATTATTATGAACAACTCCCCGCCAACAACTTTATAACCTAGAAGGAATGCATAAATTCTTGGACATATAAACCTCACCATGACCAAATTATGAAGAAACAGACAACCTGTATTGATCAATAGCAATTAATAGGATTGGATCAGTCATAAGAAGGTGAAGGAAAGCCCAGGACCAGATGACTTCACTGCTGAGCTTTATCAGATGTTTAAAGAAGAACCAATCCTTACTAAATTATTTCCAAAAAATGAAGAAGAATGAATTCCTCCAAAGATGTTCTATGAGGCTAGAATACCCTGATACAATACCAGACAAGAATATAACAGCAACAACAACAAAACTGAAGACCAATATCCTTGATGAACATCAAAGCAAAAATTGTCAATAAAATACTAGCAAAAGAAATCCAACAGGACATTTAAAAACATAATGACCAAGTGTAATTCATTTCAGGAATGCAGCAGTGGTACATCATTGGCAATTCAGTAAACATGTTACACTACATCAACAGAAAGGAGGTAAAAAATTCATTGATTATTTCAATTGATGTATAAAAGGCATTTGATAAAATTCAACACTGCTATATGACTAAAAGAGTCCTGAACAAATTAGGTACACAAGGAACATACCTCAATGTGACAAAGACCACAGACAAAATTCCATTATCGAATATCACATGGAATAGGGAAAAGCTGAAACCTTTGTGTTATGGTTTGAATGTGAGGTGTCCCCCGAAGCCTCATGTGTGACAATTTGGGAAGGCTGATGTGTAATGATTGGGTTATAAAAGCCTTAACCCAATAAGTGAGTAACTGGCAACTGTAGGCTGGTAGGGGATGGCAGGAGGACATGGGTCATTGGGGTCATGCCTTTGGGGTATATATTCTGGATCTGGAGTGGAGTTCTCTCTCTGCTCTATTTCCCAATGTGCCACCATAAGCTGCTTGAGTTCTCTGGATCCATTCCTTTTGCCATGATGTTCAGCCTCACCTGGAGCCCTGAGGAATGGAACCAACCTATTTTGAACTAAGCCCTCTGAAACTGTGAGCCCTCAAATAAACTTTTTCTCCTAAAATTGTTTTTGTTGGGTTGTTTAGTTGCAGCAGCGAAAAAGCTGTCTAAAAGGCTTTCTCTCTAATATTTGGACAAGAATAAGAATGTCTATTTTCATACCTTCATTCAAAATATTACTGCAAGTCCTACTGAAGTCAATTGGGCAAGAGACATGCAAGTTAAAAAGAGGAAGTCAAATAGCCACTGTTTGCAGATGACATTATCTTATAATAGAAAACCCCAAAGGCTCCACCAAAAAAAAAAATAGAAATAGAAAACAAAAACTATTAGAACTGATAAACAATTTCAACAAAGCTGCAGGAAACAAACCAACCTAAAATATCAGTAGCATTGCTATATGTCAATAGAAAAATATCTGAAAAAGCCAAGAAAGCAAGCAATTCCATTTATAGTAGCTTCAAAAATACGAATAAATTTAGCCTTAGAAATGAAAGATCAGTAGAATTAAATCTGATAAAGCATTGATGAAACAAATTGAAAGAGATACCAAAATGGGAAAATTATATTATATTCATGAACTGGAAGAATCAATGTTGTCAATATATTTATACAACTAAAAGCAATCTACGGATTAAATGTAGTCTATATTAAAATTGCAATGACATTCTTCACATAAGAAGAAAAAAGTTCTAAAATTTATACAGAAGCATAGAAAATGATAAATAGCAAAATCCACTTTGAGTGAAAAGAGGAAAGCAGGAGTCATTATACCTGATATACTACAAAGCAACAACAATCAACACAGCATGGCATTGGTATGTAAAGATGCATAGATCAATGGAATAGGATAGAAGGCCTAGAAATTAACCCACACACTTATAGCCAACTGATATTTGATGAAGCTTATAATAATATGTGGTAGAGACAGAACACTCTTTTCAATAAATGGTGGTGAGAAAATTGGATATGTACATGTAGAAGAATGAAACTACACCCTCATCTCTTACCAGTTACAATGTATTAAAGACTTATAGTTAAGACCTAAAGCTATAAAATTAATAGAAGAAAATATTGGAGAAAGACCTCAGGACATTGAAATGAGTAAGGATTTCTTTTTGGCAAAGACTCCAAAAGCACAGAAAATAAAGGCAAAAATAGATCAGTGGGCTTCTATCACAGTAAAATGTTTCAGCCCAGCAAAGGAAACATTCATCAGAGTGGAGAAACCACCTGCAGAATTGAAGAAATACCCAGATTATGTTAGTGAGCTCTATATAAGAAAGTCTAACTACTCCATTAGAACTGATAAGCACATTCAACAAAGTTGCAGGGAACAAAACCATATATCAGTAACATTGCTACATGCCAATACTAAATGAAACTAAACAACTCAATTTAGAAAATGAGCAATAAACCTAAACAGACATTTCTCAAAGAAAAATATACAAATGGCCAAGACACACACACAAAAAAGCTCGCACTACCTTTAAACATTAGGGACATGCAAGTAAAAATCACAATGAGACATCATTTTATGCCAGTAAGAAAGGTTATTGTCTAATAATAAAAGAGCAGGCGCTGGCCAGGATGTGGAGAAAAGGGAATTCTTGTATATTGTTGGTGGGAATGAAAATTAATACAGCCATTACAGTATGGAAAACAGTATAGATGTTCCTCAAAAAATTAAAAACAGAACTACGCTATACTCAACAATGTCAGTAGTGAGTAAATACCCAAAGGAAAGGCTGTCAATGTGTTGAAGAGACATCTGCATCCCCCGTTCACTGCACCCTTATTTACAATAGCCAAGAGATAGAAACAACCTAAGTGAATAGATAAAGATAACTTGGTACAAATCCACAATGAAATGCTATTTGCTATAAGAAAGGATGAAATTCTGTCATTTTGGACAACATGGATGGAATTTGAGATCATTATGTTTAGTGAAATATACCAGGCACAGAAACACAAGTACCACATAATCTCACTCATATGTGCCATCAACAAAATTGATCTCAGATAATTTGGTAGTAGAGTGGTGGTTACCCAAGGTTGCAGAGAGTACTGGGGAGGGAGAAATGGGGAAAAGTTGATCAATGTGTACTAAGTTACAGTTAGATAGGACTAAGAAGTTCTGGTATGTACAGTAGTATAACTAGATAATACTAATAAACTGTATATTTCAAAAAGTTATACAAAGAATTTAGAATGTTTTCATCATAAAGAAGTGATTATTTAAAAAAGGTTTTGTTAGTGC
>PVKS010049248.1:0-12011 GCA_004027875.1 Aplodontia rufa
AATGTGAGGAGCCCAGGCACTGAGGACAGTGAGTTGAATGGGGAACGAAGAGGCTACCTTCTGGGGAGGCCCTGAAGGTGTTTCACAGGGGAGGGGATGAACCATTGAACCAGATGCTCTTCTATAGAAGAGTGATCTTACCACACCCTCATCAATAGTTGGACTTTATGTTTCTCTCTACCCTTGTTCCTCAAATATGTATGCATCTCAAGACTCATTTGGCCAATACAGCAAAATGAACAAGCTCTTGGCAAAGTCCCTAATTGGTCTAGCAGCTTCTATTTTCTATCTAGTAGAACACTCAACCCTGGAAGATTTCCTCCTGGAACCCAGCTTCCATGCTCTGAGATGTCCATGCCACATGGAGAGGCCACATGGGGCTCTCTGGTCAAGGGTCCCCATCAAGCTTGCTGCCAACAGGCAGCATTAATGGCTGCCCATAGGTGTGCACCATAGTGGATATTCAGGCCAGTCAAACATTCCGGTGACTTCATGAAAAACCAGTGTAGAACCACTTTTTCAATTTCTTGTGCTTTATTATGTAGTGGGTTCCCGGGATGAAGATGGACCACTGCATTTAGCCATGCTAAGTCTATTGAGGACCTTGGAGAGGGAGAAATAGAGAAATTAACCTGACAGAAATGCATCCAAAGGATGAGAGGAGAATTAAAGACAGCAATCCAGTGAAGCAGTTTTGCTATAAAAGGAGCAGAAAAATGAGGTAGCAGCTGGAAGGGATAACAAGGAACAGGTGTTCTTCCAAAATAGGGGAATTTTTAAATTTGTTCTGATTGACATGTTGTATTTGTACATATTCATGAGACAGAATGTAATGCTTTGACTCACACATGTATATATAATATGCAATCATATATAATAGATATACATATATACAGAAACATATATGTGTGTGTATGTATATATATCAACTTGGATCAATAAACATATCCATCACCTAAGGCTTGTACCATGTCTTTGTGGTGAGTAAATTCAAAACATTTTCTTTTAACCATTTTGTGATTATTACATAATGCATTGTTGCTTATTCTATTCACCCCGCTATGGCATAGAATACCAGGACTTCTTTCTCTTACCTAACTTCTATGAGATCAACTGTTTTCATTTCCACATATAAGTGAGATCATGTGATGTTTATCTCTCCGTACACAGGCAAGACAGGCCATGCTCATTTCATGTGATCTATCGTCCTCCAGGTCCATCCATGTTGTTCTAAATGACAGGAGTCTTTGGTTTTATGACTCAGCTATTTTCCATTGTGTGTATATGCCACATTTTTGCTACCCCTTCATCTGTTAGAGGACACTTAGGTTGATACCATATCCAGGGCATTTTGACTGGGTTCACAATGAACACAGAAGTGCAGGTGTCTCTTCAACATGTGGACTTCAGTTTCTCTGAGAATATACCCAGTATTGCAGAATTACAACAACATGTTCATATGCTGATAGAATGACTCAGTAGAGATCATCAGGAATGGAATGATGTAAGACAGAAGGAGGAATGCTGGAATGAGCAGAGGAATATGGAAGTTGGTGGGAACTCTGATCTTGTATGCTCCACCAATGACTCGTTTATAATGACAAAGGGTGTCTTCATCCCAGATGATGCTGAGAGCTCACTCTAGGAGAGAACGCAATGTCTACAGCTACAGGTTGGTGGCTCATGGATGTGGAGGGCAGCTTGGGCAGTTCTCCAATTGGATGCCTCTATTTTCTCCATGGAAAATTTAAGTCCTTTTCAAAAGAGAGGGAAGAAGTCAAGGAGAAAGGTTTGAGGAGAGAGAAGGAATGATCTAGAAACCTCAGAGTGTGATACAGGGAAGCAGAGAGATTGAAGCCACGTCCATCAAGACCATGTTCATATGTTCTGGAGCCCATGGGCACAGGAGGGAGCACAAAGAAGTGACTGCCCATCAAAACAGACTTGAGTTACAGTGCAGTGCGGCAACTATGCAATATTCCAGGAGCACAGAGAGGCAAGGACATTCTGCCCTTAGGGATGCAGGAGGGCTTCATGGAAGAAGGAACACTCAAATGGGGTCCTAAAACAGGAGGAAGAACTTGCTCAATGGGTGCAGGTTGGGGAAGAAGGCGTCAGCTGAGAGAGAAGAGCAAGCAGAGAAATAGGAGGCAGAAAGAAGTTAGTGTTTTAACACAAACTGGGAAGAGCAGTGTGCATGAGGCTGGAATGCAGAGGTAGGAACTTCTATCTGTGGGATAGGCAAGATGCACTCCGGTTTGCAGGACAGACCTTGATGTTAAGTACATCACATTACATCTACTGTTTTAGATTACAACAAAATTTAGGTATTTAAGGTATTTAGTTCTCAATGCAACAAATAATTATTGTGTATGATAATTAAAATTAGTTTTAGCTTTGTATACTAAGAAATGTAACAGGGGATTAAACAAAATAGAATTTTGTTTCTCTTTGACTTAAAGACATTAACATTACTAAAAGTAATCCAGAGGTTAGCAGCTCTATTAAATAGTATGACAACTTTGACATGTCAGATCTCACTTTAGATTGTATTCCACCATTCTTAAAATTTTGCCCACTTCCTTGGGCTTCAACATGGCAGCCAGAGGTCCAGCCATCATATCCGCACTCCAGGACAAACTTTTTGGTATGTACAAACCCAGCTTTTACCCTATCAAGATTTCTTAGGGCTTAAATAATATGCACAGGAGAATCTCAGCCACTGTCCTTTCATCTCTTTTCTTAATGCACTGGATGCCAAAGCTGTCTCTGGGGAGAGGTGAAGATTCAACACAGCCTCTATTGGTAGCATCATAGAAGATGGCAACGATTCTGCTATCCACTTATCTGATGGTTTTCTATGTTCCTGATATCAACTAAAGTCCTGAGCCATGGGACTTGGAAACTTTCCCTCTCCTCAGGGGTTGAGTGACACAACTTGGAAGGATAGGGAGCAGATTTGGTACCCCATGTGTCAAATTTTCACCAGTAGGAGTCTCAAGGCAGAACACTGGAAGATACATTGCTTTCTGCGCCTTCCTAGACAGACTGCTCCTGTTTCAGAGGTGACGCATATGACCAAGCACCTGCCAAGTTTCCCCCACAAAGTTTTGGACAGCTGGGCAAGGCTTCTCTTTGTTTGATTTCTGTCCCTTCTTCCCCATAGTCCTTTTTGTACTTCTGTTGCTATCCTGGGCTTTCACCTCCTGATAAAGCTTTAATACTTTATCTGTGAATCAGTCTACGTACTCAGTGACCTGGCATGGGACTGGGGACTTCCTATAGTCCACACGATGTTCTGCTTTATATCTTGTAGAGGGTAACATGTTTGCCAGCCACAAAGAGCTGCAAAGAAAGCGGGCAGCATGACCTTTCATTGTTTGCAGTATGAGGCCAGCTAACAAAGGTGTCAATAAGGAAGGTGCAGTGCTTGGAATGCATTGGAATGTGTCCCCTAAAGTTCATGAGCTGGACACTTAACTCCCAAAGTCACCTGTTAAAAGCATTCAAGGATTAAGCCTTTGGGAGTTCTTAGTGTTAGATGAGATCATGAAGCTAGGACCCCAGTAATGGCATTAGTGACTTTATAAAAGAGGAAGAGAGACCTGAGCTGGCACACTTGCCCCATCATGTTATGTGATGGCCTCACCATATCATGATGCAGCAAGGAGGCCCTCACTGGAGGCCCGAGCTCTTGGACTTCCAACCTCTGGAACTGTGAGCCCAATAAACCTCTAACCACTACAAACTCCTCAGCCTCAGGTATTTTGTTACAGTAACTGAAAAACAAGTTAAGGCAGATGGGAAAAGAGATATTGAAGTGGGCAACCAGAAGGTTGGTACCCAAAGACCTCCAAAGGGGAAGACACGCATCTGGTGAATTATAAAGCCTCCTCCAGTATTTTAAGAAAGTAAAAGGAGTCTGTGACACACTTTGATATGGGAGATGATTAACTCATGCCAATAGGCATGTCATCAGTGGGCTTTAAAAAGGAGTGCTAGAACAGATCTTCCTGGTAGCGCTGTCCATAGATGCCTGAGTGGCCCTGGTAATTTCCAAGGAAGGACAGAGTGTTGTAAACAGACACACCACACTGGGAGTGATACATTTCCACAGAACACATCAGGCACCAATTCTCATATTTGCAGGCTGTTAGCCCACGTGTATATCGATCCCCTCTAGAACTCCAGGTGATGCTGAGCAGCCCTGCACATCCATCCAGCCCACAGTGCTGGGAAGAGCCTGCCTTACAGGAACAGGGAAGACAGCCACAGTTCTTAGAGAAGAAAGAATGTCCTGGTAAAAAGCCAGGGAAACACATTAGAAGAAGGAAAGAGAAATAGACTCAAGCAATTAACCGGCATCCCCATTCTTTTGCTGTTGACTTAATCGCACACTATTTTCACACAAGCCATCGACCTTCTGGGATAAAGGGCCTTTGTGATTTCACTGGTTCTAAATGTGAAGCTCAGATCTCTTGACCATTTTTATGAAAAGTCTTTGATTTGGGAGCTAGAAATTTTCTAGTCAGTCACAATTAAATATTGCAAAACTCTGAGCCATGGAATAAAAACTAAACATTTCCTCAAGTGTCCAAGGACTAAAGCTGCAAAATGAAAAGATGGGAGATGGTTCACATTTTTTGTCCTACAGGAAAAGAGATTTCAGAGAACCTATGAAAATCAGAGATTGAAGGCCAGAGGGGAAAGGAACAAGCAGCACTCACCAAGCCATGGCACAGACACTGGATGAGGTTTTTACTAACCTGGGTTCATTTAGCTCAATGAGAAACCATCTCAGTGACAGATTCCCATCCCCAACTTATAGATGAGGAACTGAGGCACATGAACTTAATAGGCTTGCTCAGACCAGCAATTAATACAAATTCCTATATTGTCACTATGTAGAAGTCCAAAGACACTGCCTTTTCTACTGTAGTCTATCAGCTTGACTCAAAATAAATTCACTTGTATCCATCCATTTTCAGAAGGGATCACTGCCCCCATGTTCCTGCAGGACTCCTCTGAAGAATCTCTCTGTAAAAAATGTTAAGTTCCAGCCCCAGGTGAGGCAGGATCTCTCTCTCTCTCTCTTTCTGTTTTCTCCTTGTTGTAGTTACTGTTCACCTCTTAATTCCATCATTAGGAGAATGGCCAATATTGGAAGTCCAAAATCCTAAGAGCTCAAAAACCTGAAACTTTTTGAGAACCACAGGGGAAAATTCCACCCTTGACCTCATGTAACAGATGCTATGGTTTGGATTAGCATCCTCCAAAGACCCATGTGTTGAAAGCTTGATGCTAAGCCCATGGTGTTTTGGGAGGTGGCAAAACCTTCAAGAGGTGGTGTCTACTGGAGGGAAGTTAAGTCATTGAGGGGCACATACCTTCAAAGGGAATTGTGGAGCTCTGGTCCTTTCTCTTCTCTCTTTGCTTCCCAAGTGAGCAGGTTGTTCCACCATGCTCTCCCAATCAGGATATGCTGTTTCACAACGTGCCCAAAAGTACAAGGCCAACTGATTGCAGACTGCAACTTCTGAAACTGTGAGCCAAAACAAACCTTTCTGCTTTTAAGTTTATTGTTTCAGGTATTTTGTCACAGCAAAGAAAATCTGACTATCACAATGGCTTTCAGTCAAAATGCAAGTGTACTAAAAATATTTTATAAAATTACCCTCAAACCATGTGCAGCAGGTCCATAAAACATAAATGAAATTTGTGTTTAGATTTAGATCTCATCCCCAAGATATCTTAATGTGTGTGTGTATACACACACACAAAGATTCTAAAGATTCAAAATACATTTGGATCCAAACATTTTGGGATAAGGGACATTTAATCTGTGTAGGGCAGTCCTCATGAGACAAACTTTGATATCTGAAGCAGAAACCAAATGAATTTGGGCTTAGGAAAAACTTCTAACTACACTTTTAAAAGTGACCTAGGTATATACTGTAAGGAAGGGGAAAAAAATTTCTGTCCACAGAGATGTCACTTCACTCACCTCCATTGACTAGATCATCAGCATCAGGGCAGTGTGCTTCTGATAGTGAACAGAAAGTGACAAGTCTGGACCAGCCATCATCTCATTTTGCATGAAACACTATGTTTAGCCCTGAATGTCATTTTAGTGAGAACTTACCAGGTGCCAAGCAGATTGCAAATCAGGAGTGATAAGAGGTGAACCAGAATGAGCCCTAAAATGCAGGAGTAGACATTTGGGAATATGGAACCACCATGGCCAGTGTTCTGTCTTCAAGGGGTTTGGGGCCATCACTCTGTGGCATCTCCATAGGCAGACCTGAGTGCTACGTGCTGTCCGTGTCCCCATTTTCCTCCTCTACTTCATGCCATCTGATCCTCAGAACATCCCAGCTGTCCTGCTGTGGCCTGTGGGGAAGAGTAGATCATGGAACCCCAAAGTGAATCAGCCAAGCTTCCAAGGTAGGATGGGAACATTCACCTAAATCTTTTGTTTCCAGGTCTAGTAATTGTTCATGGCTTCACTGCCATCTCCAGAGTGCTGGGTTTTGTGAACAGGCACTAAGCAACAGCTACTAGGTCAGAAATCCGCCCACTTCTGCTTGCATGTGTGCCATTTATACTCACTCAGTACTTGACAGTCACCTCCTTGGAAACCATATATGTGTGTGGCCACAGATGACATCAGCATCCTCTACATGTCATGTAGACTTCACAGTTACATCACTCCTCTTAATAGAAATCCTGTGTTATTAAACTGAAGAGGGAAATGTGATGCCCCAGAGTCCCACCAAAGTCAGCCTTGCTCCAAGGAAGTGGGCGCCCAATGTATGATTCAGAGCAGATCTTCTATGGCCTCTGCCTTCTCATTTTTTGGAAGGAGTATGGACAATATGGGTAGGTGCTGCATTGCATACAGCAACTCTGAATTAGATAGAAGCCAAGGGATATCATCAGTCCCACATTAGCAGTGAGACATGACAGATGAAACCACACACATTGAGAGAGGACAGACCTTTGCATTAATTGTCTTGGGGACATTCCCAGAGTAAGTGTCATTGCTCCATTCCCCTGTGCTCACCTGTGGGTCACGCTTTCTTTACCCAATCCTCCTAGGGGCACCTGGTATGGACATCCCTGAAAACTGTCTGCAATTCCTTATCAGGAAGTACTTTGTTGATAGGGAAGGATGAGAGAATGGACAGGAGGCTCCCCAAAATGCAATTTTAGAAAGGATCTTTTACAGAATGAGAAGACAACCAGAAGAGGCATGTGCTTCAAGGACTGAGGAGTGACCTGGAGGTGGCATGGCACACACACAAGACCACATGATGCTCAGAGGCAGACACATGAGGAAGGACAGGTGGCACCCTTGGCCCCAACTCTCAGAGGCAGAATGTCTTTGTGCCTGAGGTGCTGAAATGTCACACAGTGTGGAGAAAATGAGCCAGAGGAGGAAGCAGCTGATGAGGAAGATATGACCACCACCATGGAAAAAGTATTCCCTCCAGAGATGGAAAAATTTTCAGAACAAATACAGATAGTAGACTATTTGATAAGGAAGCAGAGGAGGCCAGATTTTTAAATGCTGGTACGGCTACAGTTTAAGAACCTCTCACAAAGTTTGGAGGAGAGAAAAGAAGGGCTGTAATAGGTGCCACAAATGAATCAGAGACCCAAATAGGAGTGAAAACCATGCTACCACCCTGACACTGGTAGACGGTGCCGACTACGATGGTGGGCCCAGAGAACTGGGATCCAGCAGCTAACTGAAGACCAAAAGGGCCATCCTGGGACAGCCATCCTGCTGTGTGAGAGAAAAGGCCCTAGAGAATTCCAGCTGCCATTCTAGAGATGTGTCAAGCAATATTGTCATCTGCCTGGGGTTCTAAACAGGAGGATAAAACCTTCCCATGAGAAATCAAAAAACCTCAAGCTGTGACACGTGTGTAAGAGTTCCAAATTTTCACTATTAATGTGGTCTTGGAATTATGAGCCAAGAAATGAATGTAAAAACTTGTCTTGGATGGGTGAAACCTGAGGGCCCCCTAGCAAAAGACAAACAAAGTCACTTTATGGGAACATTTTCACAACCCAGGACACATGTGTGCGGGCCTCCGGGATGGCTCAGCTGGGTCTCCCACATCCCACTTCCATTTCTTGTTGAAACTCTGTTAAGCTTGCATATTTTTTTGAACAACCATACAAGTTTTTAACATAATAATATAAAACTTGTATAGATTCTGGATATTACAAATACCCCCAGGAGTGCTCCCCCAATTACCCACCCTTATCCCTCCCTTCCCCTTCCCACAATATCTCTAAAAAAGAATTATGTTGTGTAGCATTACATCTTATCTGGATTTGACACATGACAATAGACCAACTTTCTCACTGGCCAGGGTCTAGTCCCAACCTCCACAGATGAGTGGAGACAATTGACCATTAGTTCTCTGGGTTAAGCTGATTTTACTCAGCATAATTTCTTCCATAGCATCCATTTACCTTCAAAGGCTGCAATATCATTGTTTCTAATTGCTGTGTAAAATTCCATGGTATAAATGTACCACAGTTTTTGGATCCATTCATCCAGTGAGGGACTTCTGGGTTGTTTCCATAGCCTAGCAAATTTTGATCTTCCCCTCTTCCACTGAAGGAAACAGGGCTCTCTCTCTCCAGATCAATGCAGCAAGAATGGAAGAGGTGCCGTGAACCATTTTCTGACATCTGAAAGCAAGGAAGGAACTAAAACTACTAAGATCATTGCAAAAGGAGTTAGGAGCACAGGAGGGACAACAGGAACAAAAGTAAAGATAATAAGGTCAGTGGAGCTAAGCCTGATAAGATACTTAAATTCCCAAGTAAATAATGGTAATTTTTAAAAAAAGAGTCATTGGAGGAATTAGCTCATTATTTTGAAAACTGGTAAATAAATAATGAAATAGTTACTCTGCCTTTTCTGTACAAACTCTCCCACTGGGTATCAAATAGCTAAGGAAGGAAAATTTCCTCCTTATAGAAATATTCTAGCTAGTAACTGATAAAGGAATGCTAAAGGTAGAACATAATTTTGCCACTCTTTGGGGCAGAGTGGTGCTGCAGATCAAACTCAGGGCCTCACAGATGCTAGACAAGCACTCTACCACTGAGCTACAGCCCCAGCTCAATTTCACCACCTTGAATCAGTTAATGAGCATCAAAGGTGGGTCACACAAGAGAAGAGTATGTATCAGTACTGTGTGTGCCTCTTGAAGGAAGCTCAAAACATCATCTGTGAACTGGACTTGCCCCCAAATAGATCAATAAATTAGAGTGGAATATGAAATGGCCCTATGAATGTAACTACCAACTTATGGGAAGCACAAAAGAACCAGAAGAACATTAATAATAAAGACTTGAGAAGGAAATCAACAGAATCCAAATGGAGGGGAATTGTGTAAAGCATACAACTTCACTTGAGAGAGCAAGAGAAAGAGAGGGAAAGAGGGAAGCTATAGATTAAAATGGAGCTATAATAATAGCAAATTATCCAGTGTAAGAATTTTATTTGAATTGCCATTTGAACAATGGATAAAAAAAGTTGTACACCACAACCTATTCGGGGTTTGCAAAGTATCCAATGCTGGTTCAATATTTGAAATCAATTGCTGTAATCTACCACACCAGCAGGCCAAAGGAAAATGTCAAAACCAACTGATACAGAAAAATTTTATTTTTTCATCTGGTTTTGTTTTTCCAACACTTAGTTATGAATGTGGTGCGAAAAGTACTCTACCAATGAGTCACCTCTCCAACCCCAGAAAAGTTATTTTTAATTACTGATCTATCCATGATTATTTTTTAAAAAACTAGCAAAAGAGGAATAGGAGGTGATTTCCTGAACTTGATAAAGGACATTTTTAAAAATAAAATACCTATAGCTAAGACCATAGCTATTCAGAAACAGGATGCTTTCTCCATAAGACTGAGTAAAAAGAAGTCCACTCTCACCAGTACAATTCAACACTTAACTATAAATTCTACCTGGTAAAACAGATCAAGAAAAGGAAATGAAATATATACAGATTGGAAAGGAAAAAAACTGCATTTATTCAGAGATAACATGATCATCTATGTAGAAAATCTGAAAGAATCAGTAAAAAACTCTTAGAATTAGAATTAAGCATAGTAAAACTGCAGGGTACAAGGCTAATATACAAAAAAAATCACTTTCCTGTATACTAACAATGAGCAATTGGAATTTGAAATTAAAATCACAATACCATTTACAATGGCACAAAGAAATAAATATTGAGATGCAAATCTAATATTAAAAATGTACAGGATCAGGGCTGGAGCTGAGGCTCAGCAGTTATGGAGCTTGCCTGGCATGCACAAGCACACAAGTTCTAACCAGCACCACATACAAAATGAAGTTTTGGAGCAACGAAATCTACATGAAAAACTAAATTTTAAAAAATGGATTCTTTACCTCTCTCTCACTCTCTCTCTCTCTGTTACTGTCCCTCTCTCATTAAAAAATGTACAGGATCTATATACAAAATATTATAAACTATCAGGGAGGAAATCAAAGATGACAACTGGAAGACTCACTGTTATGAAGACACCAATTCTTCCCAACTTGATGTATAGATTCAATGACATCAATAAGATCTCAGGAAGTTCTTTTTTCTGATTCTAAAGTTTATATGGAAAGGCAAAATTCATGAAATAGCCAAGGCAATTCTGAAGAAAGGATGAAGGCAAAATAGGAGAAGGAGATGAAGAAGGTGAAGCAGGAGGTAGAGAGGTTCTGGGGGGGTTATTGACCAAACTGTGTTGCTGTATTATATGCACATAAAATAATTGGTTCAATTTCATTCCCCATTACTTTCCCTTTCCCATCCCTTCTCTCTGCCCCTGGTCTCCTTCCTCTACTCCATGGTCTCCCTTCTACTTTCATGGCATTCCTCCTCTTTTTTTTCTTTTTCCTTCTCTAGCTTTCACATACAAGAAAAGAACACATGACCCTTGACTTTCTGATTCTGACTTATTTCATTTAACACAATGCTGTCAATTTCCAGTTTCCTGCAAATGACATGATTCCATTCTTCTTTATGGTTGAAAAAGACTCCACTGTGTTTATATCCACATTTTCTTTATCCATTCCTCTGCTGGCAGACACCTAGACTGGTTCAGTAACTTGGCTATTGTGAATTTTGATGCTATAAGTATGGGTATACAGGCATCACTGCAGAATGCTAACTTTAATTCCTTGGGGTAAATACTAAGAGAAGTATAACCAGATCATATGGTGGTGCCATTCCTAGTCTTTTAAAGATCCTCAATACTGATTTCCAAAATGGTTGTAACAATTTACAATCACAATAGTGTCTAAGTTCTTTTTCCCCCACAAAATAAGTCTCCAGCGCTCATTATTATTTGTGCTCTTGATTGCCACTCTAACTGGAGTGAGATGACTTTTTTTTTTTAAAGAAGGAAGAACAGTGAGAGAGAAAGAGAGAGAGAGGGAGACAGAATCAACTTTTTATTTAGTTTTTCACATGGATTCCATTGCTCTGACACTTAGTTGTGTATGTGGGCGCTTGGGTTTGAACCTGTGGCCTCACACATGCCGGGCAAGCACAGCAACCACCGAGCTACCACTCCAGCCCCACAAGATGAAATTTCAGTATAGTTTTGACTTTCATTTCCCTATTGCTAAAGATGTTGAAGATTTTTTCATTTATTTATTGGCCATGTGTATTTTTTCTTTTGAGAAATGTCTACTTAGTTCATTTGCCCATTTACTGATTAGGTTATTTAGTTTTGAGATAATTACTTTTTTACTTTTTTATATATTCTGGATATGAATCTTCCCTTGGAAGAGTATCTGACAAAGATTTTTCTACCATTCTGTAGTCCCCCTTCATGCTCTTATTTTCTTTATTGTATAAAAGCTTTTTAATTTGATTACATCCCTTTTATTAAATCTTGATAGTAGAAAAATGAGTCTTTTCAAAAAATGATGTAGAAATTGGGAATTTATA